>JAWNNP010003583.1:0-11111 GCA_035044805.1 Leucophenga maculata | reverse complement strand
AACTACCGCGGAATTAGTCTCCTTTCCATTGGATATAAGACTTTGTCGGGCGTATTGTGTAATAGGCTGAAGCCATATACCGACTCACTGATAGGACGATATCAGTGTGGCTTCAGACCAAAAAGGTCGACCAGTGACCAAATATTCACATTACGCCAAATCTTGGAAAAGACCCGTGAGTTCAACAAAGACACTCACCACCTATTTGTCGATTACAAAGCCGCTTTCGACACGCCGATAAGAGCGAAGTTCTTCGACGCCCTGTCTGCACTAGGTATCCCGGCAAAGATTGTCCGTCTTTGCATGGCGACGCTATCTAACACACAAAGCGTTGTCAGGGTGGGGAAAAACCTCTCCGACCCCTTTGATACCAAGAGAGGTTTCAGGCAGGGCGCTGCTCTATCGTGCGATTTTTTCAATCTCCTGATGGAATACATCCTACGCCAATGCCCGTACATACAGAGTATGTCGGGCTCGATCTTCCAAAAGGAAGTGATGCTGCTCGCTTACGCCGATGACATCGATATCATCGGTACGCAGGAAAGGCGAGTCAGCAAGGCGTTCTCGGAGATTGAAAAACAGTCTCGGCTCATGGGTCTAGCGGTGAACGAGGACAAGACGAAGTACTTGGTGTCTTCTCGCACTCCGTCAATGCGTCTTGGACGGTCAGTGACGATGGAGAATTTCAACTTCAGTGTTGTAGAAAACTTCGTCTATCTCGGAACAGAGATCACCAGCAACAACAACGTCAGCCTGGAGATCAGGCGAAGAATCATGCTTGCAAACAGATGTTTTTTTGGGCTGAGCAAGCAAATGAGAAGTAAAGCCCTCTCTCGACGGACGAAAATAAAGATATATAAGACGCTGATACTCCCGGTCCTACTGTATGGCGCAGAGGCATGGACCGTGATTCGAGTCGGATGAGACAGCGTTGGAAGTCTTCGAGAGGAAGATTCTTCGCAGGATCTTTGGTCCTATTAGAGTCGGCGACGAGTTTAGGTCCCGCATGAACCGCGAGCTGTACGAGCTATTCAATGAGGTTGACATAGTCCAGCGCATAAAATTCCAGCGGCTGCACTGGGCTGGGCACCTCATTCGAATGAACGAAGGAGCTCCAGCACGCATGGTTTACATGGGGGGCCCAATTGATTGGTGGACGCCGACATAGAGGACGACCGGGCACTCGATGGAATGACCAGGTATGGAGAGATCTCTCCGTACTTGGAATTCAGAACGACTGGCGCCAGCGCGCACAGGATTATGGAGGCTGGCGCGCTTTCCTGGACGCGGCCATGACCGGTAGACGGTTGACGGCCATTTAAACAAACAAAACACTGTTGCTTGACCCGGAGGAGGTATTTTATTCGCTTTAGAGCAGGATGTGCCTCGATTCACAACCAAAATGTGGTCAAAGCAACAAAAGTGATTCGGTTAGAAATTTTTCCGTCACGGGGTGTGATGGATGCGCGTAATCCTGATCGCCTTGTTGATCAGAGTTCAATAGCTTCCGTGAAGTGCAGTCCTGGATCCTTGTTGACCAGCTGTTTACTCCGGTGCAGAAAGATTCTCTCTCACGGTTTGTGATGGATGCGCGTAGTTCTGATCGCCTTGTTGATCAGAAGTTCAGTAGCTTCCGTGAAGTGCAGTCCTGATTCCTTGTTGACCAGCTGTTCACTCCGGTGCAGAAAGATTCCTCGTTCAATAGTTCCTTTGTAGGGTCCAGAACAAGGATCACGTCGGGGTCACCAAAAATGTCGCGTACGTCAAAGATTGACCAAAATGTTTATTTATAAGTCGCTAGTACAAACTAGTGGCTAATTCTGTGTCGCAACCGGCACTTGTAACCAGGTGGATGTCGGAGCGTGATTGTAGTGAATACTTAAAGATTCCTTTTAGTACTGATTTTATTTGAGTTTTTCTTTGGTTTATATACAATTTTCAAAACTATAAACTAACAGATTACAAAGAATTTTCCTATAGATAATAAAGTGGAAAATTCCATAGAACACTTATACTAAACAGACAGCCATAAAATGACCGTCATCGAATTACATCGTAAATAATGTATATATAATCGCAGGCTATGCGCATGAGTTATCGTTTAATATTTTTTTTAAATTGTGCGCATGCGGTGCTAGCTAGTAATTGTGCGTAATCTTCGGTTTGGCCGAAGATAAGCAAATATATGTACGATTTTTGTTCTCATGAAAATCTCTTCTAATTAACTTAATGTATTTTAATATTTGTTTTGTCTGAAGATATGTACTGTAACCAGATGATAGGGTTTCTTAAATTACAATTTATGACATGTTTGGTATCAAGAGTCATGCCAAGATATTTTGCTGTATTCGAATATGGTATTTGAATTCCATCTATATACAACGGGAGGTATTGAATTTGTTTATTCGTAAAGTCAATATGTGTTGACTTTAAATTATTAAGTTTAATCCATACTCGTGTCCAAATGGAAATTTGGCTTATTGCGTTTTGGAGTTTTTTCGTTGATTCCGTTTCATCTTTTCCCACTGCAAGTATTGCGGTGTCATCAGCAAATGTAGCAATAGTGGTTTTATCCGTGTGGGGGATATCGTGGGTATATAATACATATAGCAGCGGACCAAGTATGCTACCTTGAGGAACACCTGTTTTTATGGCACTGAATATTCAACACCATTTTTAATTCTGAAATAGCGATCAGAAAGATATGACTCTAGTATGGCAGCATATTCGCTTGGGAAATTTTTTTTTTATTTTGTGAATCAAACCTTCATGCCACACTTTATCAAAAGCTTGAGATACATCAAGGAACACCGCTGAGCATACTTTCTTGGGTTCCAACGATTCCTCAATTATATGAGTTATGCGATGAACTTGGTCATTGTAGAGTGGAAAGCCCTGAAGCCAAATTGATGGGTTGGAATTATATTCGTTTCTCGAATAATTGGCCTAATGTTTTTCTGCAACTCTTTTTCAAAAACCTTTGAAATTGTGAGTAGTAGTGATATTGACCTATATAAGTTCGCCTCATTTGGATTTTTTCCCGGTTTTACTATCATTACCTCTGAAACTATCCAGATTTGTGATGCATAGCCTAGACTCATAGCAGCGTTAATAATGCGAGTTAACTGAATAATGCCTTTTAGTGATATTTCTTTTAAAAGCTCTGTAGTTATAAGGTCAAAACCTGGAGCTTTTTTGGTTTTTAGTTCACTGTTAATTATTTGCACTACTTCTAATTCAGTTGTTTTTGGTGTATTTCCGCATTGTTGGCGGTATGATGCATTGCTTATTGATGTGCCAGTATTTGTGTCGATATCTGTTTGAGAAAATACTTTCGATAAGTAATCAGAAAATACTATACACTTTTGGCTATCGTTTTAGGCCCAGTTTCCAATTGAGTCTGATAGGTGCATTGTATGTTGTAGGCTTGTTAATGCTCCGTGCACATTTCCATAGGGAGTAGTCCGTACTTTTGTCATAAGTGGGGTTACTTAGGTAAGAGTTGAACGTTGAATTTTTAAAAGCTTTAATGGTTTGGCTTAACACACTAGAAATTTCATTAAACTTTGATTTATCTCCTGGATACCTTGTCATTTGCCACCTTTTCCGAAGTTTTCTTTTAACACGAATAATACTTAAAATTTCTTCAGGGTAACTATTTCTTTTTATTTTTTGTACTGGTAATTGGAGTACAATCCCATGCTGCGTGTTGCAATATTTAAGTGAATGACCAGTCTGTCAATCTATTGTATAAGAATGGTGCAGGTTATATATTAACTAGAGAATCACACAAAGTTAAATATATCGGTGAATGATCCGAATTTAATTCTACTCCATCCTTGATAATAAGATGCTGACATGATATTTTTCTAAATATAAAAAATTATTCAGGTCATGAACTTTTTGGTTGTCAGTTGGCCAGTATGATGGATTTCCCATGGAAATACGACTACAAGCTGTTTGATTTATAGCTTTGAGTAGTTCTCGCCCTTGTGTAGTCGTCAGACGTGATACCCATTGCGTATTTTTAGCATTAAAGTTGCCACCCATGATAAATCTGTGACAGTGCGAATTGATTAATGTCATATAGTCCTAACATTTGACTTGATGTCGTGGAGGACTGTATACAGCAGTGAGAGAAATTTTTGTTGGTGTTTGTATTGTGATTGTTGTGGCTTGAAATTTTTCAGTCGACAGTTGGTTTTCTTCATGGTGTCAAATGCTATTTGTAACTTTTTAATTGTCCAGATGCATTTATTTATTTATAAATAGATTGAATATAATTTAAAATTACATAAAAAACTAGTTACAAGCTATAGCTACGACGGCCCTAAGCTTACTTATTTGCTATTCTATACTTAGAATTAACTAATATATGTATATACAAACATTTTTTTTTTTTGGCAACAGAGATACTATAATGGCACAGTTTAATAATATTAACAAATTTTTTGTTTTTTTTTTTATCTGTTTGAATATATATATTAATTTTATATTTTATCATATAATTGGGATGATTTTAGAAAGTTTATTGTTCGCGCCGGTTCTCCTAGTTCATCGATAAACTGTATTTAGTACTAAGTTTTGTATATATTTTGAATTGTATATTTCATATTTTTGAATTTGTAACTGCTTCTGTTCTCTCTACCTTTCTTTGCATACTCTTCTAACACTCTCCCTTTTCCAAACGGTTAGCTTTCTTTCCAGCGAATGAGGCGCAATATTTTCTTGTAGTTTTCTTTGTGTTAACTGGCAATTTTTCCAACTAACATTGTAAAACTATCGCTCCAAAAGAACGGTCGCACAAAAAATTAGTCTCGAACATTTAGTTATTTTTTATTTGATTTAAATACTTTTATTAAAATCGTTGCGGATTTTAACGTTTTTAAATCAAGTGTTATCATTTAAATATTCTGGCTCATAGCTGTTTTCTGGCACCGCGCATCGGTTTATACAGCAGCTTCGACGCACATCGCAGTGGACGGATTTGCGTCAACCATTTTTGGAAGGGCTAGCAGCGGCTTCAGCGCAGTATTTGACAGCTCCTCATCGCTTCAATCTCCATGTAAGTCCTCAGCCTCCAATATTCAATTGTTCACCCAATAACCATTCATCGGCCGACACACTAATTGTGCGCCTTAGTGTAGTATTCGCACCATATAAATATCTATATGTCTCCCTATACACATAGATTTATATCGGTCGATACACACTCCAACCCCCAGCAAATAATTATCTAAGCTCTACTACGCGTATAGCGAAACATGGTCCTCCGAGCGTCTCTTGATATCAGTCCTAATTTTCATAATCCTCTGATAAAAAATTAAACAAAATTTTCCAGCCAAAATGGATTTTTTTTCTCAAATACTAATTCTATATACCGTAAACTTTTATACAATCTCCATTATATAAAGTAACATAAATTAATACATATATGCAACAGCTATCAACCGCGCACAAATTTGGGCATTTACTTATATACATTCCCATGCATATAAAGTAACATAAATATAAATACATACATGCAACAGTTATCGAACGGGTGCAATTTTTAACATTTACTTATAAACATTCCCAAGT
The DNA here is from genome assembly GCA_035044805.1 of Leucophenga maculata. Taxonomy (NCBI): domain Eukaryota; kingdom Metazoa; phylum Arthropoda; class Insecta; order Diptera; family Drosophilidae; genus Leucophenga; species Leucophenga maculata. Next base: position 5,531 of record JAWNNP010003583.1, on the reverse strand, counting down.
ATGTAAAGTAATATAAATTAATATACTTAATATATGCAACAGTTATCAACCGCGCGCAAATTTGGCCATTGACCTTCATACATCCCAAGTATATAGATTAATATAATTAATATACATACATATATGCAACAAAAAATAAATAAAAACCAATTAACATTGTAACTTAATTACTAACAATATATAAAAAATATATAGTGAAAAATTACTTCATTACATAGTATAAAACAAAGTCGCTTTTTCTGTCCCTATGTATGCTTAAATCTTTAAAAGTACGCAACGGATTTTGATGCGGTTTTTTTAATAGATAGAGTGATTGAAGAGGAAGGTTTATATGTATAAAACCTGTTAAGTTTGGACAAAATCGGATGGAGTGTTTCCTCTCCACCCAAATAAGCGATAATCAAAATTTTTCATATCTTTGCATCCATTTAAGGTACAGAAATGAAATTTGGTATACATGTTAAGAGGATGAGGATAAGTCAACCTATTAACTTCTGAAAAAATCGGAGGGGGCGTTAAGTTTGGACAAAATCGGAGGGGGCGTTTTTCATATCTTTGCATCCATTTAAGGTACTGAGATGAAGTTTGGTATACATGTTAAGAGGATCAAGATAAGTCAACCAGTTAAATTTGTCCAAAATTGGAGGAGCCCCACCCCACATATAAGCGATAATCAAAATTTGTCATATGTTTGCATCCATTTAAGGTACAGAAATGAAATTTGGTATACATGTTAAAAGTGTCATAAGTAAACGGGTTAAGTTTGGTCAAAATTAGAAGAGCGGTACTCCACCCCCGTATGAGGCAAAATAGGAAAAGTAATTAGATATGCCACTTTTTATCGGAAGATACGCGGACACGGTCGCGGGTAAAAGCTAGTAATACTATAAAGTAATTGTTTAAAAAAAAAAAATAAAAATTAAATAATAATAATAAAAGAAACAAAAGTGCAGCAAAGACGGTGTGTGTTAAACATTAAATCTCAACAATATAATATCAAAGTTATTCCAATTTCATACAAACTACATTTGACTCACAATCGCATAAACAATCCCATACACTCTAAATAAATACACACGCACACAACCACAGGAATATTATTATTTGAATGTTTTTTTTTTATATGTGTGTACAAGCAACTTTTATTGTTTTATTCCGCTAAAATTAAATGTACACGAATTTTCAATATATAGAAGTGGATAGAAAATTAGTTGTTTTTTTTGTTTGCAGGAAAGAAGAACAACGAATGTAAACATATAAAAAGGAAAAATAAAAAAAAAGTTTTATACGAAAAAATTACAAAATAATTTAACCTGTCAAACAACAAGTCCAGTTTTCGGTTGTTTTTCTTTTTTTGTGTATAACAATATCAGCACCTTTAAAAGAAGCAATATTACACTCAAAATATAAATATATTGCGCGCACAAAAATTTGGCCGAAAGAACATATTGTTGTGAAATTGGCCGAGCGGTATGTCAGGTTTTAAGTTTTTATTATGAAATAATATATTCGAGTAATTACAATTGCTTTAAATTAAATTTCTACCAGAGAAAAACATACATGTGTCCGTATACATCAGCGCGTACTGGCTACGTATACGGAGTTTCTCGAATTCCTCGAGAGGGGCGTATCCAAAAGTGATGCGGCGTTGTCGGAGTTGGTCCAAAACTGTATGCGGCTGCGCACAGTATGTGGTGTAGCAATAGCAGTTTAACAAGAACGTAGTGACGGCGGTGGTGGCTGAGCGAATGGACGGTGGTCCTCGCAGAGAAGGGTAACGTAAGTCGCTTGTCCCCAGTGGCGTTCAGACGTGCAGATCGAGGATTCAATCCGGTCGACTGCCGCAGCACAGTGTCTACGTTTTTAAAGCGTTGTTTCTTAAGTTGTTTGTCCCGCAAGGCCAAACGGCGATTAATTTGTACACTTTCTCACTGCTTCCTTTTATACTCCATACCAATAACCGTTCACACCAAAACAAATGCGCGCGCTTTTCTTTTCCATTCGCCCGATTTCCATTAATTTTCCTTTCTTTTTCTTTTAATTTTTTTTGTTTTATTTTTCGCTTCCTCTTCGCAATCATCTGTTTTTATTTCTACCTGTGCTGTCAAGGTACAACGCGATACGTTATTGGCATGACAGACAAATAAAGCGGACTCCCATGTTAGCAACTCAATTCCGCGACTCCGCGACTCCTGGCCGAGATCATCCTGGCTCAGCGGTTCAAACTTGGCAAGGCGATTTACATAAACTGTACGCGTAGCATGCTTTCCCGGCAATCGAAATACATAAACCAAATCGGAAACCTGTCTTACGATGGTTACTGGTCCGACCCAATCCGAGTGAAGCTTAGGACACCGACCCTTAAACCGCGTTGGCGAGTAGAACCAGTCTTCCTCACCTACCGCAAATTCAACGGGGTGCGAACGTAGATCGTAGCGCTCTTTTGTCGTAGCAGTCGTTTTCGCCAAACAGTCTCTTGCCTCGCTGTGGACCACCTATAGTCGATCACGAAGTTCCATGACAAAATCCGGGTAGGATTTAGTTCCAAGCGTCGGTGTTCCATATACCTCGCCTGGCAGTCGCAGCTCACGACCCAATGTCAGCATTGCCGGAGTAAATTTTGTAGCTTCATGCAGCGCTGAACGATATGCAAACAATGCGAGCGGCAGCAACTGATCTCAGTTACGCTGACTGCCATCAACAAATTTACCTAAGTAATCAAGCAGCGTACGGTTGAACCTCTCAACCATTCCATCTGACAGCGGTCGTGGTGGCGTTTTGCGTATTTTATCCACATTCAGCAGTTGCAGACACTTGCGAAATACTTCAGATTCAAAGTTCCGTCCTTGATCCGAGTTTAAAATGTAGGGTACTCCACTCCATTACGCTGTATCAGTACCACCTCATCCGTTAGTTTCAACTGGTCGTACATATGCCAATATGCCTTTATTTGAGGGCTTTCGCGTAGAATTGCCACTTTTGGGGGCCTGTCCTTCTCCTGCAACCACTCGCGCACCACCTTCAGTGTTGCATCTGCAACTTGTCTCGCCGGTCAGTCGATTGAAAGCGCTGTCACAATAAAAACTGTACCGCCGTCTTTCTTTTCGGCACGTATACAGGTCGAACAGTCGCCACATGGTCGTCTCGATAACGCATCTGCATTTTCATGCTTAGCGCCACTACGGTGTTGTATTCGCATATTATATTGCTGCAAACGTTCAATCAATCGAGAGATCTGACCCTCCAGCTCACGAAAATTATACAGTCAGCCTAATGATGCATGATCGGTGCGAAGCAAAAATTCTCGCCCAAACAAATAATGATGGAAATACTTTGTAGCTAATACGACTGCTAGAAATGCATTGTTGACTCGCCTACGTCTAGCGCCCCTACGGTTTCCACCATATGGCCCAGGTTGCGATGCGTCGACCTGAAACTGTAGAACGCTGCGCGTGTGATTCCGATTCGCTTGCTCCTGCAAAGCGATTGCGGTGCGTAAAGCTTCTTGTAAGTTGCGCTGCCTGCTAGCGATCAACAACCGTGTTTCCCGCAGACCATCAATGAACTGCTGCGTTACTATGTCGTTCAAGGTGACCTCCGGTAAACCAACCGGAACTGAGCGTAGAACGTTTGCGGATCAAGCGCAAATCGATCCCTCAGTGCATCGCGAACTTGCATATATGACGGCGGAGGGTGTGCAGGAATCGTCCCGTACAAATTCAACGCCCTTCCGCGCAGATTAGTTGTAAGCGCCACTAGCTTTTCTTGCGCAGTCCACGCATAGAAATTTGCAACGTCATATAGTTGGCGCTCAAAATCTGCCCACGACGTACTTCCGTCAAAAGAAGACAGAACATTCGCATTGAACGTTCGCTGTACTACGGTTGCCGCACCAGAAAAACAGCAAGGATTTGTTACAGCGTGCGGCATGGTATGGTGATGATGACCCGGTGGTGCTGGCTGGGTGCCATAGGTGGTACTGCAGTATTACGGCTCGCTTGCTGGCTGCTGACGTGGTGTGTCTACCGGTGGAATAGACTCCAGCATATCGTGAGTAGGCGCAACCAATTATTGACCGCCATTTTGGTTTTGGTTTCGGTGTGCGAAGCTGCTATTCCCTCCATTGTGCGCTGTAGGTTACCAAATAGCACATCGATGCGCTCTTGTACGGTCTTGGTAATGGCTGTTGCCACACGGGAGCTTCTAGATCGACGGAGCATGGCAAAGCTTAATCGTAAGCTCGATCGAATACACCCCACACCTGACACCAATGTTGTGAAATTGGCCGAGCGGTATGTCAGGTTTTAAGTTTTTTATTATGAAATAAAATGTTCGATTATTTTACAATTGCTTTAAATTAAATTTCTACCAGAGAAAAACATACATGTGTCCGTATACATCAGCGCGTACTGGCTACGTATACGGAGTTTCTCGAATTCCTCGAGAGGGGCGTATCCAAAAGTGATGCGGCGTTGTCGGAGTTGGTCCAAAACTGTATGCGGCTGCGCACAGTATGTGGTGTAGCAATAGCAGTTTAACAAGAACGTAGTGACGGCGGTGGTGGCTGAGCGAATGGACGGTGGTCCTCGCAGAGAAGGGTAACGTAAGTCGCTTGTCCCCAGTGGCGTTCAGACGTGCAGATCGAGGATTCAATCCGGTCGACTGCCGCAGCACAGTGTCTACGTTTTTAAAGCGTTGTTTCTTAAGTTGTTTGTCCCGCAAGGCCAAACGGCGATTAATTTGTACACTTTCTCACTGCTTCCTTTTATACTCCATACCAATAACCGTTCACACCAAAACAAATGCGCGCGCTTTTCTTTTCCATTCGCCCGATTTCCATTAATTTTCCTTTCTTTTTCTTTCAATTGTTTTGTTTTATTTTTCGCTTCCTCTTCCCAATCATCGGTTTTTATTTCTGCCTGTGCTGCCAAGGTACAACGCGATACGTTCTTGGCATGACAGACAAATAAAGTGGACCCCCATTTCAGCAACTCGCCTGGGCGTAACAATATATATATATATGCGTCCGTATTTATTAAAATATATGCTTAATTTTGCACTCAGTGAATTACATACATAATTACAGTACACAAAAAAAAAAAAAACTGAAATAATTATCATAAATTTACCCACATTGTATGTATTTACATCTGCGACTCTTTTACATACGCACATACTCATTTATACAATGTACATAAGCGGCATATTTTGCTCTTCTTCTTCCTCCTTACTTTTGCTCTCAAAACAAAGAACCCAGTAGGAAATTAGGCACAATTTGAAAATAATTTTGCAATTATTAATAAAAAAAAAAATTATTTTTATTAATATAAAAAAAAAAAAAAAAACCCCCACCAGTGAAAAATGAAAACAAAAACCAAACCAACAAACTGAGCTTACCAATAAATTAGCAAACAAAATAAAATGCTAGATTTTTTAAAAAGCAATTCCCGAAAAGTCTTTGTCTCAATTTTTTGAATCCACAAATATTGAAATATGATTCAAATTAATATATTTAAATATTGTCGAGAGAA
>JAWNNP010003582.1:0-75582 GCA_035044805.1 Leucophenga maculata | reverse complement strand
GATGTATGGATGCATGGATGGATGTGTGGATGGATGGATGTATGGATGGATGTATGGATGGATGTATGGATAGATGTATGGATGCATGGATGGATGTGTGGATGGATGGATGTATGGATAGATGTATGGATGCATGGATGGATGTATGGATAGATGTATGGATGCATGGATGGATGTGTGGATGGATGGATGTATGGATGGATGTATGGATGTATGGATGGATGGATGTATGGATGGATGGATGGATGGGTGTGTGGATGTATGGATGGATGTATGGATGGATGTATGGATGGATGGATGTATGGATGGGTGTGTGGATGTATGGATGGATGTATGGATAGATGTATGGATGCATGGATGGATATGTGGATGGATATATGGATGGATGTATGGATGAATGTATGGATGGATGGATGTATGGATGGATGGATGGGTGTGTGGATGTATGGATGGATGTATGGATAGATGTATGGATGCATGGATGGATGTATGGATGGATGTATGGATGGATGTATGTGTGGATGTATGGATGGATGTATGGATAGATGTATGGATGCATGGATGGATGTGTGGATGGATGTATGGATGGATGTATGGATGGATGTATGGATGGATGTATGGATGGATGTATGGATAGATGTATGAATGCATGGATGGATGTGTGGATGGATGTATGGATGGATGTATGGATGGATGTATGGATGGATGGATGTATGGATGGATGGATGGGTGTGTGGATGTATGGATGGATGTATGGATAGATGTATGGATGCATGGATGGATATGTGGATGGATATATGGATGGATGTATGGATGAATGTATGGATGGATGGATGTATGGATGGATGGATGGGTGTGTGGATGTATGGATGGATGTATGGATAGATGTATGGATGCATGGATGGATATGTGGATGGATATATGGATGGATGTATGGATGAATGTATGGATGGATGGATGTATGGATGGATGGATGGGTGTGTGGATGTATGGATGGATAGATGTATGGATGCATGGATGGATGTGTGGATGGATGTATGGATGGATGTATGGATGGATGTATGGATGTAAGGATGGATGTATGGATAGATGTATGGATGCATGGATGGATTTGTGGATGGATGTATGGATGGATGTATGGATGGATGTATGGATGGATGTATGGATGGATGGATGGATGTATGGATGGATGGATGAATGGATGGGTGTGTGGATATATGGATGGATGTATGGATAGATGTATGGATGCATGGATGGATATGTGGATGGATATATGGATGGATGTATGGATGAATGTATGGATGGATGGATGTATGGATGGATGGATGGGTGTGTGGATGTATGGATGGATGTATGGATAGATGTATGGATGCATGGATGGATGTGTGGATGGATGTATGGATGGATGTATGGATGGATGTATGGATGTAAGGATGGATGTATGGATTTATGTATGGATGGATAGATGGATAGACCGATAGATGGGTAGATGAATACACAGATAGACAGAAAGACTAACAGATGAATAAATGGACAGTTGGACAGACTTAAAGATGGATTGATGGATAGATGGACAGATAGACAGATGGACCGATGGATAGATGGTATAGATGGACAGATGGACGGATGGATAGATTGACAGATGGATAGATGTTTAGATGAATATATGGATATATGGATTCTTGAATATTTTCTTTAGTAAAACTCAATAGCAATGTCTGAGAAAAAATCATAAATGACTCACAAATAAGTAAGTGATGAAGCAATTCTTTTAGGTGCATATATTGCTCATCCTAATTTTGTGATGGCATGAGGAGCTTCTCTTCTGAAAGGAGAAATTACAAAGAATTATTGTTGTGAAGAGTAAATGGAAAAAACTCTTCATTGTAGAACCAAGATTTAAATAGCACAACAAAGATTTAGAAGGATTGTTAGAGCAAACGAATAAATATGACCATCAATAATTGCTATTCTGAGTGTGATCAATTAATGCATGACACGACTAACCTCTACAGCTGTCTTTCCCGTCCAATGCATTTGAGCACTGTGGAGCTATATAAATGATGTAATTGGTTCTTGCCCCTAGCATAAATTCTTCATGCATTTACATATATCATGTTATATGTATAATCAATTATCGGCTGACTAGCTTCTTAATAGTAATAATAAAATATCTAAGTTTCTTTTCAACATAAATTAAGCAACTTTAGTTAGAGCCTTCGTAAATATAATAACTAAACTCAATTTTAATAGCTTCAACTATTTTTTTGTTGTTGTTGCTTGGCAACTGCTTAGACATTTTGACACTAATCTGGATCTTGTATTTCACTCAGTCCAGTTCATGTTCAACTGTCACATGGTCGAATGCATCCTTCGACCTTATGTTCTCTTTTCGATTTAGTTTGTAGTTTCTTTTTGTGCCTTGCAGCATACCGCCTTGTTTTTGATTGATATATGTATGAATATATAAATGTCCAGACTCCACACACACACGCTTTCAATGATTACTTAAACAATTGTTGCATCTCATGCCCATTGACCTTGATTAATTACCTTAAGCTTACTATTTAGTTATTATTTAGCATTATTTCGGTACAATTTGCTTTAACTCAAATCTTGTTTAATATTAATTGAAAAGCTTTCATTTGTAAGTATTTAATTTAATTTCATATTATTATTAGTTTAATATATTTGCTTCGTCATTATTTAAGTTGCCGCAGCTGGTGATGTAATTACGCAATGCTTATTATTTCCAATTTGATTTGTCTGTCAAAATTGTTTATTTTAAAAGAAGTTTAATCAAAATGGTTTCCAGCAAATTTCAACTGACATGCATTATACAGCTTGTCAATCAGTTTTGGATTTAAATTAATCTATATACATATATGTGGCACGTGGCACAGTTAATTGAATTGAAATACATATTTAAGATATATGTAGAATAAGATATGTGTCTCGCCAGTTCAAGATTACAAATAGAAGATTTTACGGAAGTGAATTCGTTATTCGTGTATTTTTATTTTTGTTTATTTTTATTACTAGACAAATACAGAATGCCAATTGCAGTTTATAAGTCGTTAATTAATTCCAAAATTAATATCAAATTAGACATTAATTAAAGGTAAGTTTTTTCCCATTGCTGTTGCTCAAAAGCCTTGTGATATGTGGTAGTTTTTCTTCCGCGCCGGCTATTCATTTAAGATATAAACTTAATCAAATGGTGTACGACTTGCCAAGTTTGCTAGTTAGCTCTTCCGGTGATGATTTCGATTTGCATAGTCACCCCTGCTTTGCACTGATTGCCGTGATGCTGCCTCTTGGCGTCTCGTTGAATTTATATACATTGCCAGTGCCTGCTGATTGCCTTCGGTTTATTTGTGTTGGTTGCATACGTTTTTTCCACACCGTAAACAAACTTGTTTAAATTATTAAACCCTTAGTAAATGTCAAGCACAACTATCTGCTTTACACTCTTGTTAAACCGCGTCGCAACCACAATTAGACATAAACCCATTCCTATGTCCTTGCCATAAAATACACAGTGGTCCCTTTAGAGTCAAAGCTTCCGACGACAAACCACATTGTCAACATTTTCATGTCAATTAAATTCATTTTCGATGCTTCTACCACGAACTAAAGTATTTTTTACAACAACAAGCTACCATTTTCCAACTGTTAACTTTCATATGCAACAGTGTAGCCAATTTTAACAGTCGCTGTTGCTGCTCAGATACTTTGATTAGATATTTTGTGAGAAGCATAAACTTTCCCGAAATATTCATCAACAAATATATCACTTGGATCCAGATGTAATATGTCCGGGCGTGCCATTCTAAGGTTTTTTTCAACTTGCGTACAAATAATCTTTTGTTTTCTTTTTAGCATTCATTTATATCTCTCGTCGTATACAACTGCAGTGATATGGTTTGACTAAGGGGAACGAGTCATAGTTTCCATCACCGATTGAAGTCACTGCTTTCAAAACTGTGACCAAGTCTTTGATTGTGAAAGAACAATCACAACTTATACTGTGATTGAAAAATCACGGTTTTGCTAATCACTAGACTAGAGAGTGCTCGGCACAAAATACAAACATTCTTTGGAATTGCGTTTGTGTGTGAGACAACAGATACGTAGTTGTTTTATCTATGGACGTTTTTTGGCTTTACACGGAAAAAATTCTATCATCATAACGAATACTCACGCTTAATAACCGCTTACATACTGATCATAGGAGAAAAACGTTTATAATATGGTAAGGGTAATAGTATGAGGATCCTGTTTGCTTTTTTGATAAGCCTGAGAATGATTTTTGTCGAAACATTTCTGACACAATCACTCGTTATGAAGAAGTTTTTTATCTCTATAGCTGACTTGTGCCCGCCAGTCATAGAATAAATGTATATTAGTTTCATTCTCTTCAAAATAGAGTTTACACTCTGTTTCAAGGGGAGATACTCATCTTGTTAAGATAATATCTTAGTCGATGAGTACTCTCTGCTTGAATGTACATTTATATTGCTAAAGTCAAGGATATTGTGAACAGTCCTAAAGAACAGCCAATGTGGAGAAGATTTCAATAAAAAATTTATGGCTGAAGCACAGCTAACAACGGGAAAGTGTGATGGTTGAGTATAGTCGAATCTGATCTGAAAAGCCCTATTATTTTTCCATTAACTCTACGTCCAAGAACTCAAAAAAATGTGCCCTATTGACTGGAGAGTCTTTTCCGGAAATTGCTAGGCCTATTGGTTTTGTGCAAATGTATATAACAGGTAGAAGTAATGGTCGGAGACCCACCAAAGTTATACCCATTATGGTCAGAAGCGATAGAGGAGTCGATATATCCATGTTCGTCTGTCCGTCTGTCCGTCTGTATGAACGAAAGGATCTCGGAAACGGTAATAGATAGAGACTTCGTGTTTTTTGCATTCGACTAGGACTGCTCCGGAATTTCAGAAGTTTATTTTAAAAATTTTCCCCTCCCCCCTTCCCCGTAAAATCACCCAAAAGACTAAAAATTTCTTCGGCACTTTAAGTATGCCAGTATAGAGAAAACGTCCCTCTAAGCCAAAATCCAAAAAGTTCAAAAATCGGATAATAAATGTCAATTTTATAAGCAATTTTCTTTTCTTCTTCTTATTTTCTTTTAATACATAAAATAATGTCTTCGTGCAGTGAGAAGTGGTCATAAGCTTGGTCATAAGCTCGGGAAACATTTAATTTGTTGATAGGCGACCTGTACTGGTACAGGGCCTCTTACAGTCGGTTACGCCCGACTGTAATTTTCTTACTTGCTTAAAGATGACCTCTTTATATAATAGTCTAACGAATTCAGATTGGATGACTATGATCCAGATACACATTGCAATAGAAATCAGCACCTGTGGAAAAAGAACCATTAGTCAACCATTTAGTTGATGTTTAAATGCCTCGACCGTTATCCCTCTTGGGAAGAGTACAGAGAACGTCTGCTGAAATAAAGTTTAATTTGCTGTACTGCTTTATATTGCATCACTAGCCCAGATTCTTTAGTACAATTCCAGAGTTAGTTTATAAGCTCAGTGCATCAATTGCCGGGAGCAGACTAATGATTGCCTCCATGTTGACATTCTGACAGATTACCATGGCTTCTATCATTAACAGACAGGCAAGTCGCTCAAATTCTCACTGCGCCTCAGTCAGTTTGTAGAAGTTTAGGCCACCGTTCATAGGTGGCAAAGGTGAACATTCATTTACCATTGTCATATAGAAAGAAAATATTCGGGGAGAGAGCCCATGTTTGACAAAAAAAAAAGGCAGTTACAAGAACTCCTACTAAGTTTTATATTAAATGTTATCCCAAAAAATATATACTTCGTCGGAAATTTGTAGAATAGTATTTTGAAAATGAACTGGACTTAATTATTTGAAAAGGACTGTATAGAAAAATACAGCTTTCTGATTATTTATGTTGAGGACTTCATTGGTTACAATTCGGTCAATATACATCAAATCAGAGAATGTGTGGCCGAACCTCTCAGAAACCATCCTTCTAAGATTGTCTGCTTGGTCAATGACATTGCATCGTTGAGAGCGTTCCAGTGCGGTCACCCTTTGATGAGTATGATATTGACTGACAATGCCTAGAGAGGACGGTTTATTATGTTGGTTTAAAGTGCTCGAGTAATGGAGCTAGTATTGTCAAAAACTTCCACAATATCGGAAGAAGCACACAATGCGGTTCTGAAATGTTGAAGAAAGAAGCACTGATAAGTCTATAGGATTTACGTCGAGTTATGAGTATTTTTCCGTGGGTTGGGATAAAAACGAACATCACTTTCCCCCATGGCTCAGGGCTAACACTTATAAGACATTTCATGGGGCGATCAAAACATGAAGTTCTGTAGCAGAGCTTACCGTTCGTATTCTTAGAAGGTAGAAGAATCGAATTAGCTGAGAAAAATATTGGGGTCCATTAACTCTTGTCTCAACTTTAGTTATTAAAAAATTTGAGTATAAGGGCATATCCAAGGGATGGGCAGGGGGGTGCCATCCCTTTTCCACAATAAACATTTCATCAATAAGAAGCGTATAAAATAGTCGAAGAACTCGACTATAAACTAGTTTCTTTTCTTTTGACTACATAACACCCAAAGGATTGTTTAAGCTGAACAATTGAGTTTGAATGTGGCCAGCTGTTTGCACCTTTACTTCCCATAACATTAGCCCCAATTGCTTACCATTATTTTTTTTTTGAATTTTTTTCGAAGTTAAACTTTTTATGATTTTTTTTTTGTGTTGGTATCGAAGCTCAAAGTGCGTAAAACTTAAGGAGTGCTGAGTGCCTGAGTGTTTTATGAGACTATAAACGAATCGCATGCGAAAAAAAAAAAACACAAAAACAAAAAATGGGAAAACTCTGCAGAAAAACAATAACAAAGTAAAAGGGCTATGGTGGCTGTTGTTGTTTTGGTTTTTACCATTTACCGCTGCAAATTAAATAAAGCCAGGTCGCAGTTCATAGGTCAAGTGTCCAAGCTTTTGACTTCAGCTACGGTTCGGTACGGTTTAGTTTCGTGCCAAAGTTTTCTTTTTTTTTTGTTGCTTTGTTTTCTTCTTCCGCGTGGCTAAGGTTTCGTTTATATGTCCACAGTACACAGCTGCGAGCCGGAAGTGTATGCAACTTAAGCGCGCCGAAAGCGGAAGTGGTAATTGCCTTTTATCCACCATACTGTCCCATTGTTGCTCTTTGTTGTTTCACTTTTCGTTGCTTTCTGCTGCCATTTTTTATTTTAATGGCCCTTCGTTTTATAGCAATTTTTAATTCGGTCGACCCTAATGAGTTTTATTGGCTGCAAATAATTAAGCGTAAAAAGGAGGGAATAGATTAGATTGTAATAGTAAAAGGTGTGTCAAATCTTGATGGGTATAATTTATGCATAATGTGCTTATTATATTCTGCTAAGAACTTCAAAATAAGTTACAAAATTATGTATTCCACCTCTTTTTTTTCGTCTTTAAGACCCATTAAAGACATTATTAAGTTGGTTTTTGGTTGGTCACTGGAGATTTTTTATATTAAAAACTTAAAAATAATCACTTAAATATATCTCTTTCTTTATGTCGTTCTGCGAAAAAACTTAACGAAAAGAGAAGTCAATTAATATCAAGGAGCTGCGTCCGACAACTATTGGAAAAATATCTTAAAGAGGCCAACATTACTGAGTTTCCCAGAAAAAAACAATACTTCAATAGTTTCTTAGGTCAAAAGGTCAGAATTTGTTGGATTCCTTTATTTGTGATCAACCGATAACCATAGTCTCAACGCTGTGTCTGTTGGACATTGAAGCTTCGTCTGAAATAAGAGGGTTTTTAAGTCTAAATTAGGAAAAATTACCGATATGCCTATCGTCTTAGATTTAAGAAGTTCAAAGATGCTTGCTGGAAATCATGAAGAGACTTTTGGGTAGGGTTTCCCGAGAATATAGCTTGCAGAAACGAATCCTGCAGACTCCAGCGGGTGTAAGCAAAATAACCGGTCAAAATAGTTATATTATGTTGTTCCATAGTCAGAAATCAGTTGAGATTTTTTGCTGTCTGACTTTGAATGACTTTTATTGAGGAAAACCAGACAGGAAAGCGAAGATATTGTGGATTATTGTATCATTCCAAACCTATAAATCAACAAAACTAAATGACATTCTATTAGCCTTGCTGAAAGCAGTGACCTAAGTCTTTAAGCTATAGAACGACTGTTTTTGCTAGACCCATAAGTGTTTAGCTGGCTCCAACCATCCTACATAAGACCATGCGCATATAGGCAGCGGAGTTGAGATGAAAAACTATGACAGCTTTAGTTGTGTTGAGTGTCTGATTTTTCAGGTCAGCTTAGTTCAACTCCGCTCTTTCTATGTATGCAGCATAAATGTAGATCAGATATCGAGGACGTCTTTAACAATATCAAGATTGAAACGATATTGGCCTGGCTCTCCAAAAATCATCATTAAGCATCTTTTTAAAGCACACGGAAGCCAAAAGTGGAGTGAAATTTCGGGAGCTAAGACTTCTTAGATCTGGAGACATGGAGAGAGTGTGTTCCAAATCTCAAATGAAATGATAATGGAAGACTGTTAACAAGAAACCGCTAGGAGGTGGAAAGGGCTTCTAATGTACACATATAAATTGAAGATGTATGAAGTCGTAGGTACTGACTTCATGGAGCCAGTGGTCATGCTGTTTTCAAACCGCCTACACGAATTTTGTGATGTGTTTTATACAGACATATACGCCGACTACCAGCCGACTAAACTAATTAGGATTCTGGAGGAAGTTCAAAGGAACAAAACATTTTATGTTGATAGAGTGACTGCAATTAGTGATCTGTGTTTGGAGAACATTAAAGACAAACTTATGTGGAGTACTGTGGCAGCACTAAACAAAGTCTAACAACACACAATAGGTTCCTAGGTTCCTAGGTTCCTAGGTATGTCTGCTTACCAGATTTCATCTGACTCACTCACGGTCCTTGTTATACAGTAGGACCGGGAGTTTATGTTTTTAGTCTTTCAAAAAGGACTTTACTTCTAACTAAATTGCCTACACTCCTTCGATATCAAGAAAACCTTCAAGCGCTTGCTAAAACTCATTTAAATAAAAGTCAATTTGTGCTTCGTCAGACATAGAACAGGCTGCGTTAGCAACTCGACCGTAAAAATTATTCTCACTCAAGAAACGGAAATTAGCCTCGGATACAACAACAACCGTTCAACGATGTCGACAATTCGCTTTAAACAACTGACTCGAATAGGAACATGGAATGTGCGCTCTCTTTCTCCTCCTTCTAAGCTCCCGCAAGTATGCAGAGAAATATAGCTCTACCAGTTTCAAATTCTCGGACTCTCTGAAACCAGATGGCTCGGGCAAGGCGAATGTTACTCTGTCCCTAGTGGCGATATAATTGTTGCACTGGGTGACTTTAATGCAAAGATCAGCCATAAGTACACCTGGGAGTTCCCCGATGGGCGCACTAGGAATCAAATCGACCATGTGCTGATTAGCAGGTGATTTCACAACTGTCTGATGGACGTGCGAGCGAATAGCGGAGCTGATATATGCAGCGATCATAATCTGCTTGTTGGATGGTTACTTCCACGTCCAGAAGGAATCGAAGGCAACAGCAACGCAAACAGATCTTCAACCTGGATGGCCTGGAAACACCAGCCATGCTCCAACGGTACCAAGAAAAACTATCCTCTGCCCTCTCGCGTCAAAATTCTACTCCAACTTGGAGCAAACAGCATGCTCTCAAGCTGCGGAGAACAAACGGAACAACAAACATCGAACCTATCAACATTGAACTAAAGAGACGCAAATGGAATTGGATGGGTCACACCTTGCGCAGAGAAGACGACAACAATTGAAAGATGGCCTTAGAGTGGAGCCCACAAGGCAGCCGTTAGAGAGGTTGTCCAAGGCAAACATGGATTCGTACTGGCCATTCTGAAATCGGGTCCAGGGCAACGTGGAGTGAACTAAGGAATAAAAAAAAAACAAGATTCCAAAAAATTAAAGACTAGAAACAACGAACCCTTATGAGGTGAAAGAATTTCTAACGTGTTTCAGCCAGAGATATATGTAATAACATGCTGGAGCAAGTTCCAAGAAACATATCGTTTAAGGTTAAAAGTAAAAAAAAAAAAAATGTGTCTAAGCAAAGTCTACCAATAATCTATCGAAATGACTGTGGTACTTAGGAATTTTGGCATACTAGGTTACGAAATTTACGAACGAATACGTCAGAAATGCTTTAGATAGTGCTGCGACACGATGACGGACATTCACAGACTATTTTAGAAGATTCAGGATAACCTAGGTGTATAATCCCATGGATAGATAGGATAACTAGAGATGGAACGAGAAGACAACGTGCAACTGGGCCGGTCTTTCAAGTTTCAAAAGCAATCGAAGCAAACATATGAGCTTCTATACTTTAACAAGAGCAGGATCAGGAGGTTGACGGCAGTCCTCACTGGGCACAGTGCCTTTAGCTGAATGACCCAATGGATGCATATCCCCTATTAGGACTTTTGTGCTGAAACATATCCAACACCGTCTATATGCACTTCTCTGAAAGCTGGCAATCCTGCCACTAGAGGGTTTGGCATGATGAAAATAAAACAACTCCTAAACAACAGTCAACAGAATGGGATGAATGTGCTCTTGGTGAACTCAAATTCGTGCCGCAGCCAGATTAATCTAATCTTAACTTCTATTTAAGACATTTAAATAATGATGGCTTTGCCTATTTATATGTTGATGTCCATAAATTGGATACGTTAAAATGTATACATCGTAGCGAAGGAAGCAACAAATACGCCATGTCTGTCCAACTGTCCTGCTGTTGCTCCTTCTGTTCCTTATGGCTTAGTTTCGCTGATTAGTTGAGCACTTCTTGTTTATTTTTGATGGATTTTATGGCTTAAAATTTAGCATCAAAGCTGTAAAATAGACAAGGATATTTTTTTATTACATTGTTTTTCCGATTTTATGTTGAAAGCATCTTTAAATCGCTTTAAGCACTTTTCAGTCAAATCATATTAAGCATACGCGCTGTTGTCTTTAATATACTCTACCAGGCACAAGTGCTGCTACTGCGCTCAAGATAGAAACTGAAATTTGGAATGTTAATGGTTAATCTGTGCGTATTCAAGTGGCTGTTATTGCTTTGGCAATAATTCTTAAAAAAAAAAGAACAAAAAAAAAATTAACTCAACAAGCACACACTTAAGCACTTTGCAGCGCTTGCTGCGTTTTGTTTTATAGCTAATTTTAGACAATTTATGAAGTGCTGGCTACACCGCTGATAAGTACGCAATGGTACAGCGTTACGACCCAGAAACATATATAAAATATTCTGTTGGAGTATATTAGGCATTGGCCTGCTTGGAAAAACTTCATATCTCTGACTACGCAGCACTTAAATTTTCTGCTTGCTTTGCTATGCTCTGAGATCTTCAAGCAGTTTATTATGTTCCGCACAGAGATATGAGTTGGGTGCGTTGGCCTACTTTTCTGACTTTATTTTGAGTTGCATAAATCACACAATTTGCTATACAACATGAAAATAACAAAATAATATTTTATTTTTGCCAACACAACACACAACCGTCGCCTTAGATACATTTTATGCTGATTTTTGCTACGAGATAAAATAGTAAAAAGCAATAAATGGCACAGAACAGTGTGTAAAGTATTATTCCATACGAGTGGAAATAAAAAGCAAAGAGCAAAAGTGATGAAGTTGTTAATTTTAGGGGTTGTCGACAGTCAGAAAGTTTTTTCCGCTGTGATATATTGCTCGTTGCTAGAAAACAAAAAAAAAAAAAAAAACAAAAAACACTTACATGAGTAATGATATATCACTTATATACGCTCCAAACTTCGCACTTTAACTTCAAAGCGCGTTGAAGTACAACTTGTTAGACTCGCGTTTATCTGTCGACAAAGAGTTAAATAGAAACTTTTTTGCAATTTATTTTTCACTTTAAACTTTTGCTACTGTTTGATAAACGATGACGATGTCGCCGCCGTTATATGTAGGCAAGATTTAGCTGCAGCTGTCATGAACTTATGGCGCGTGACACAGTGGGTTGGATTATACGAAAAAAAAAAAAAATAATACGAAATCTAAATTTTTGTTATCAATTTCTGGTAATAAATGTCCGACGCTTAAATTTACTCTTCATCATATAAATATCAAATAAAAATAAAAAACCTTTTGATCGAAAGTTTTGTTATGTGATTTATATGTGGTTTGTTGGGATTGATTGGAATATGTAATTGAGCGTGCGCCATGTTGGTATGTTAGGTTTGTGCAAAAGGTGAGGCAGATACTATTAGCATCAAAAGTCAAGTTGAGATAAATATTTTCATCTGTCCGTCTGTCTGGCTGTCTATGTGAAAATCAAGAGATTGGAGACTATAAGAAGTAGAGGCTTCAAGTTTGAATATTTAGATTCTCCTGTTCCTTCGTTACATCATTTATATTCTAAAAACATGCTAACCTTCTTTCTCTAATGGAGTTGAACATAGAACATAGTACTCTTCTCTAGGATATATATAAAATTTAGGTATATAGTTAAAAAAAAACAAAGGAAAAAATGTACTTTTCAAATTCCGAAGAAGACCTCGTTGTATGCAAAAATAACGAAGTGTATATGTGGGGATAACTCCATAATGGCAATAACTTTTGGGGGTCTCCGACCAATATTTCTATCTGTTACATACACTTGCACAAGACCAATAAGTTAGTATAACTTCTGTACTGGGCCTATAAAGGAGCACAGGTCTTGCATTTAGTGACAGTAGTCTGGGAAAGTTATTCTAGATAGAATGTTTAATTTGAATGTGCCAATGAACCATTGACAGAAGCTGGTGATTTTCCAATTTAATGAAATTGGAGAAACATATTTCGTGGACGCTTGGCTATCAAATCTGATAAGCTCGTCAAAGCACCTACTACCTACGACATTCTTCTACCAAAAGACACTTCGGGGTCACCATGATAACGTTTAAGCTGCTTAAACACATCTTAAGCCTCAAGTCACTCTTAACTAAGCTATAACTTCAGACGACAAAGCACTTTACTGCGACAGAAAACACATCACAAAGCTAAGGGTTAGCAATGGTGAACACTGTCGTGGTACAACTTGTTCGAGCTGGATTGTACCACTCTCCTCTAACCCTAATATGCTCAGCAGTAGCTTGATTACTTGACGATATGAGCCTCAGCTTATGCTACCAGACCGGCTTCCTGTTGTGAGCGCAGTGGTTGCAGCTCGATAGCTTACCACTTTGCACAAAAGGTGCCAAAAAGTTGAGATCTGTGCTCATCCTTGCAATAAAGTTGATAGAATGACATTTTGTTTGTTGTCGATGGTGGTGGTGGTGGTTGGTGCTATAACTAGATATGGCTCTGTCACACCACAAATCTTTGAACACACATGCTTTGCTTAGATAAAAGCCATGTTCGTAGTCCACTACAATGTATTAAAAGCATGCGTACCTCTTCGGTGTAGCTCTCACTTATGAAACTACACCCAGTGGAGACTCCCACTGGCTCATGCTTTTCCCTCTTGGATTCCGTTCAGCAGCAACAATAGCATATGCTCTCTTACTCATGCATAAGCACATGTTAGGCTTGCTACGCAAGCATTTCGCCCGACTCTTCCACTCCCGTCTCTTCCATTCTGTACATTTAAAGTTTCTCCTCTTGCGCAATATCCCTTTTTTGAGCAAAAAAATGTTTAAATTTAGCTTCCGTAAAGAAGTGTCAGTTCAAATACACCATTTAAGCAAAATTTATAAATAATAGCGAAGTGTATCTATTATTTTCATCATTTGGCTATGTTTAAATTAACAGCACTATAACAGCTGTTAACGATAATTTTCTTAGCACCACGTGAGCACAAAAATCGACAAGCTGTACCATCAGAATTTCAAGTTGCAATACCTCAGCTCATAGAAATTTCACAGAAAAGTGTTATATATCAACAAATTTTTGTTAATATCAACGAAACATGACTCCGAAATTTCAATTTTAGTCCTTAGCTTTGAAGTAGTGATTGTACTTTGTCCGTGCACTGCCATCCACACTGATAGAATGAGCATTTGTAACGCCTTAAAAGAACTTAGAAGACCGCATAGAGTATTCAATGTGCATGCTAAACTTCCTTCCCTAAGGGGTATAGCCATACAAACATTCTCGCCATTCTTATTTTTTTTTTGCATGAGAGTGTTGTTGTTGTTTTTTGGTTAGAAACACAAAGTTTGATCTATCTTATGTTAATTGTTAAAAAATATTCCAAATAGGTCCAGATCGTACCACTAGAAGTGAACCAATCTGCCGCACATTTGTAGATTTTTATAAGAAAATAATTGAACTAGAAACGCCTAATTGAGTGTATTTTTCTTCAATATTAATAAAATAATTCATAAAGGACCACTAAAAAGGGGTGAGACCCATACGAAAAATTCCATATAACTACTTATCGGATCACTAGAAGTGGTAGCCCGCATACAATTTAGCCCTTTCCTGTGCTTTAGATAGGAACAAAATTTTAATGTTATTTAGTTTAGTTTGAAACGACAAATTTGTTGTATTTTTCGCTAATCCTTATAAAATTTCCCACACCACAGATTTATATGGAAACATAACCCCATACAAATTTTATATACAATGGGGTTACAGCGTATCTAAAAGTCGAGTATATGTTCAGTTTATTTTCCTAGCATATAGTTTGTTTTTGTAAACAGAAAAAATAAATTCTTTTAACCAACTTTTCTTGATTTTGCTCTACTGTGCGCTGGCAAGAGTTGTGCGTGAAAATAGCAAATGAAATTTTCTGCTCAAGTTAATTTCTGACTATATTTCATTTATAAATTTTCCTGCACTTAATCAACTGTTTAGAGTAGATATAGAACATTTATGAAACACATTTCAAGTGTATTCTGTTTTGTTTAGGTTTATTTCCTTGGCCCAAATAAATATGAATTTATAATTTAAATATTTAATTATTTGTGACAGACATTCTTAAATGTAAACATCGCATTTTCAATATGTACATACATACATAATATTATTGCTCAGTGACAGCTTAATTATACGCATGTAATACTAAAATTCTAAATAAATAGCAAATATTTGACAATAATAGACCAAACAACAAATATTTTATGTAATTTACTTCCAATAAACTCAACAAAAATGATTCATTGTCAACTTGCAGTCAACTGTGGTTGTTTTGTTGTGGCTTTGGCTGTGGGTGTAAATGTGGCTTAGTTTGCTCTTCCGGTGTGGCAAGGTTCGCTTTGTTCTGTACTTCCGTTGTCCTGTTGAGTTGCAAACAAACACACACACAGCCACACACCCTCACGTAGTTGTGGTCATTGTTTCTAAATGAATCTGTTGCGTGTTGTTTGATGAGTTTATTGTACTCTGCTTGGATTCAGGTATGCTGAATACCGAGAAATAAATTGACTTGCCGTGCATCACTGGTTCCATATGCTGATGCAAAATTTCTAAAGGTTTTTCTTTAGCAAAATTTGGTTTCTATGGCCTACACAGCTTGTGTGTATAGTAATACAATTTCCTCACGGAGTTTGTAACGTATATAAATTTATTATGAATCAGCTTGATTAGATGAATCGTACTAGCCGTGACCGCTTGTCTGACCCTTGTCTGTGCGCATCAAAACTAATTCTACAGTTTCTAAGCTTTGTGATTTATGGTTAAGGGGCTTTCGGAGGTTTTGAAGTTTGGAGATGGCATATTTTGAAAGATTTGTTTGTGGGGAAGGCGCATCCTCTTAAAAATTAATTGCATCCAGGGGAATGGGAGTAACTTTTAGTTACTGGGGTGCTGCTAGGATTGTATTGTGCCACAGTGTATTTTCGTATTTGAGAGTGATCTGTTTTATATGTTCTCGTAACTTGGTAGCATTACAGTGGCTTTCTAAGGGAGGGGGAACTTTAGAGCATATTTAGCTGTTTTTTTCTGCTTTTAGTGTGGAATAAGAGTCTGAATATAGTTTTCTTGATTGCGTATTTACAGGCATTGACATGACTGGTTTCTGCAGTGAAGATATAGTTGGACAAAAGTTGGGTAAAAATTACTGTGATTGAGGAGGTGATCATGTATGATGTATCAGATATTGCTTTGGATACGTCCATGGCAAAGAACTTGTGTCTTTTTAAGCAATCTTGTAGCTAGAGGAATTACGAGCATTTGGTTTCTGTTTTAGGGTATGAAAGGTTGACCACATAATAGGTCGTGCCTGAAGGCTTAAGGTGATGAATGTTTTTAATGATGAGGAGTATAATATTGTGGTTGCTCATCTTGCAAAGCGTTATGGTGTAGTGTAAGACTGAGAGGACTTCTGGGTACTTTTTTGACCTAATATAATATGCTAACTGACTGATAGATTGTTCTTAATTTATTCAATCATGTTTTAGGAGCTCTTCCAGCTCTTCCATATAGATGTAATCTCTGGCAAACAGAATGGTAAAAATATAGGGCGGATCATGTTCTACCTTTCTTGGGGAGTAGATAGAGTTGGAAACTTGTACCATTATTTTTCTGTTGGTGACAATATTGATTGTGGATATTATTGGATGTCAAATGCCTTGTCAAAGTCCAATGGAAGAATGTAGATATGGTTCTTTGTGAAAGGGGCTCGTCTGATTGTCATCATTGGTAGTGCATCAGATATTGACTTTTTTTCTGGAAGCCCATCTGCCGGTTATCGAATATCTTGCTATTAAAAGCAAGCCACCATAGTCGATCGGAGATGATTTTATTCAACAGTTTTGTCATACAGCTATAAGGGAATCTGTA
Source organism: Leucophenga maculata (assembly GCA_035044805.1). Lineage (NCBI taxonomy): Eukaryota > Metazoa > Arthropoda > Insecta > Diptera > Drosophilidae > Leucophenga > Leucophenga maculata. Next base: position 58,706 of record JAWNNP010003582.1, on the reverse strand, counting down.
AAAATTGAGGAAGGTTCTGATTTAATTGGTGTTGGTCTTAAACTGCTGAAGGTTGATGCTTGTAACGGAAGGTGTTGTAGCATTTGTTACGTGATACGATCGCAGCCGGGAGATTTTTCTACCCTTTTGCTGAAGGCAGATTTTAGGTCGGCAATTTTGAATATTATATACTGGGCGATAAAGATTGTTTATTGGTTCTGAAAGTTTGTACCGGAAGCTAGGTTAGACTAATTGCTTAAAAGTTTAACTATTTCTTGAGGCTGTGTGGTTGTCTGCGTGGAAATGCTTTGGTCAATGAGGCAGTGGATGCCGTGTTGGTATTTAAGTCCGCAAAAACTGAATGAATTTGTTTGAAATTAATTCTGATGTGATAAGTTGTTTATATAAGCTTTTCGTGCATCTTTATTTCTCGTATAAGTAGGTCGTTTGCTCTTTTGGGGTCATTCTGTGGCATAGCTCTGGAAGCTTTGTAGGTTGATCTTTATAATGTTTGCGATTTCCTGATTTATGTTGTAGCTTTGTAGTGTTTAAACATTATATTTTATTGAAAGTTCGTGAAACAGCCGACAGTTTGCTTTATATATTGAGAATGTGGGTTTTTGGCTTCCTCGATCAGAGTCTGTTTTCTATGTTCCATGGACGGAGAGGATATAAGTACATATATGTGCGGAGGAGTTGTGTGTTGTGAAGTGGCTTGGACATCCATAATTAAGAATAGAAAGTGAGAGTTGGTTAATAAATTTTAAAATAGTATTGCTAGAGAGTTGTTTGAGTGTGTTTGTGGGTGGAGTAGGTTGCTGTACATATTTGTAAGGTTTTTAATATTCTTCTGTAGGTTTATATCTACATAACACTTCTCCAAATTGGTGCAGCGTAGAACAGTATTGAAGTTGCTACCTAGTCTTGACTCTCTGATGTCAATGTGGCTTATAATTATTTAAGCGTTATACGAGTATTGCATGTCTTCCTAAAGCAGAGTCGCGTAGCGATTAATATTCTTAGTTGCCGAATTGCTCCTTTGGAGTTTTGTTTGTTGCAGCCTACTGTAATAATTCCCTCCTGCTACGCTTTTTTTTCTGGCTTGAAATAAGCTAAGCCTTTGACTTATGCCCAGCTAGCTCAGTATACTATAACTCAGTCAGCTGTTCGTACTTCTAATAGAGCCGTTTGACACTTCCTCGAAACGGATAGGTCCCAAGACTGAACGTAGAGTTACGCCCTCATATATCATATACTACTGTACTCAATTTTCTGTATCATACAGCAGAGTGCGACCCGACAAGTAGATTTAAACTAAATTTTTTCTCAAAGGTATACAAAGCTGCCGTAGTAATATCCCAGTCTGTTGAGTTGATGGAGCTGACAATTCGTCTATTGTGGACTTACCCTTAACGAAGCAGTATTGACTCAGTGGCAGTCTATCTTGGTACACAGCAACTTCTATCTTTTTGCTTATTACTCTTTAAAAAATTTGTCCAATGTTCTTCATTCTTCTTGGTAGATGATAGGTCGCTTGTTACCTTATTCGGTTTTCAAATTAGAACTATCCTTTGATCTTTCACCTCTAAGAACAGTGTCGCCCAGTAGATATTTACTCTAGAGGTGTGCAAACTGCTTGTTATGCATAGAAATGGTACTTTTATGAGCAGTTTAAGGGATAGCTTGAGGGCCAGGAGTTTTGATATGTTTGAGATTGTTTGCCGCTGCCAAGACCTCTTAGCTGTGACACTGGATCGTAGCCATCTGATGTTGTGCGAAAAGCTTTTGTAAACTTCTGGCTGCTCGGAGAAAAGCGTTTTATAAAAACATCGTCTCATGTTGTCACGTATTGCTGCTTTGAGTAAGTATTGCTGAGGAGTGTATTTCACCCGTAACTTTTTCTACTCTTTAGAGCTCTTTTGTACCTTCTCCTTATATGAATGTAGTTTCTGCGTACTTCAGCTATTACTTCATTAACCAATCAAATGGATCATGATGAATCATTATTAAATAAAATCTTGCCTCCATATTAAGTTCTGCTTGACCACTTGAAAGTATGGTTGGAAACTGTAGCATAAATCATGACTGTGTGGATATTTCCTGGTTTGTAGCTTGTCTTCGAAGTTTTCAATTGGCTTTTAATATAAATATCATTGGTACCTACTGCAAAGATCACAACTTATTGTTCAAACTCTATTCCGTTCTCCAAAACATAGAGGCACTGAAGAGGGTTAGATACACAGTCGAGCATACACATACTTTGCTATATGTGTGTTCATTCCCAGCGTTGGCAATATCTAAAGTCAATCAGCTATTCGTTGAAATCGTCAACAGTCAGCTCAGCTTATACTATCTAAATTTAAGCAGCTGCACTTCATGGTTGCATCTCGGACATTTTGTGAAAGCAGATTTTGTTGAGTACTTCTCACAGTAGTAAGTGGAATCCTACATCTTCCTGTCTGATGGGCAATGTCTCTTGCATACCTTTTGCTACATAAAAAGCACCAAGGCTTAGCTTTGACTCACATGCCACATAGTAGATAGCAATTATTTTTATCTGTTTTACTTCTGCACCTGCTGACATATGTATGTAACAGGCAGCAGGAGGCGAGACAGATCCCATAAAGTATATATATATATATATTCTTCATCAGCATCAAAAGTCGAGATGATATAGATATGTCCATCTGTCTGTAGGTCTGGAAATCCGTATGAAAATCGAGATTTTGGAGCCTTTATTAGATGCTCGTATTCCTTCTTCATATCACTTATATTCAATGAATGTGCTATGCACGCTCTATCCAAACTTCCTTACGGAGGTTAGGAATTACCATGCAAACCTACTAACTCTGAGGTTTTTGTATGAAAAAATTTATGTTTGTAAATTTGCTAGAAATGCCGATTTTGGTCTTCTTTTCGATCATCCTTATAGATTATTATATGTATTTAGGTTTAAATTGATCTACTAGAAGGGGTGGCCCTTATACAAATCAGTTCTAATTTATAGAGTTTTTGTATGAAAAAAAATATGTTGTTGTTGTTAATTCAACTAGAAATGACGAATTTGGTGTTTTTTTTTGTCAATTCTAATTAAATATTCGAATAGGATCCAAATCGGACGTCTAAAAGTGGTTGGCCCCTAAAAAATGTCAAGTCAATATAGATATACCCGTCTGTTTGGCTGTGAATAAAAACAGCTTAGAGACTATAAAAGAAAGATCCTTAAAATTTAGATTGAAACAAGAAATGTGGTGTTTCTTACAACAATTCCAATAAAATATCCTACACAGATCTGCATAGGAACATATTACCTATTCAAATTTAAGCTTCAATAGGGTACAGGGTATTTCGAAGTGCAGCACAGTCAATTCCAGCGTTATCTATTGTATTTGTATTAAAACTTAAAATTTAAATATTTAAATGTGGCATAAGTATTTTGACACGTTATTCTTTGTATACTTGTATACTTAAAACATAAAAAAAAAATGTCTGAAAAATATATTCTCCTTCAGCATTTTAAACCAATTCCATCAACGAACTTATCTTGACAGAACAATAGTTCTTCTATTTTTTTTCTCCAACACACTCTTTTGCCATCTCTCCCTCATATGTCTTATTTAATAGAATTAGCTTTATAGAAAAATATATGTTGTTGATTTATACAAATGTTGTTTCCTTCTTATCTGTACAGAAAAGTAATACGGTGGGTAGGGGATAAAAATTGTCGAGCGATAATGTTATAAGAACCCTTAATTTTCTACGACAAAACTATTTTTTTTTTTTGCAAAAAGAGGGCGAAAAAAGATTTATTGTCAAACAACTTATTAAGGCTTAAATTCCAAAACATGACGAATTATTCTATTTGACCTATATACAATTCCTGTTTTTTGTTTTTCAAGGCTACACTTCGTTCTATTTCTTACTCAATTACTAATAAACCGTAAGTAGTTGTACTAATAGTGCTGCCTGTTTGTATACTAAACCGCTCGTTTGTCTTAATGCCGCTTAGTCGCACGCTTTAGTTCAAACACTTAAGATACATCCGTACATACATACACAGCCGAACAAGCAATGCGTGTTTAATTAATTTCTATGAATGAGTGAACTCAACGCTCAGTTAGACGCAATGGTAGACATGCTGTTGTATAACAAACGCCACGGGCTGTCTCGACTTAACTTGATGCAGCTCAACACGTCCTTCCTTATGTGATATCTCACTCTAACAAACATACGCTATACACATATATCTATCTTTCACGTTTGACATAAATTTATATATCCGAGTGCATATAGAAAACTTTATATAATTTGCTCATCCTTGTGCAATGTGTGCCAAGCAACGCGTTGAGGAGCGTGTTTGTCAAGTATTTATCATAGTTTTAGTTCTTCTAAATGTGTGAAAATTTCATTGAAAATGTAATGAAAATTAAAGGCTATGTAATAGATACTTTAACAGCTGGCATATATAATTAAAGTTGCATGTAATGAATATTGAAATTAAAATGAAGTGCAAAAAATTGTGGAGAAATTGGGGCCATATATTTAGTGTATAGAATTATTATTTTACATATCATTGCATTTGCGTAATTAATATACAATGAGTATAATTGATTGTAATTGAAATATTTTTAGAAAAAATCGTTTATAATTAATTAAATGAAAAGTGTATGGTCGAGATTTTTTTCCACTGCAATTCAACGTTTGCTAGTTATAAAATTTGAAGACACTCTTGTAATAATCACATTAAGTGATTTATTCTGTGAGTTTAGTTTCTGTAAGTTTTGTGTTTTAAAAGAAACTTTCGCTCGGAGTGACATACAGGTGAAAGTCGCATAGATAGACGGGCGAACATGACTACATCGACTCACCTCGTAGTTCTGATCAGGCAAAACTAATTTTTAGGCCCTGTACCGAAGGTACAAGAGCCTATTGGTTTTGTGCAAATGTATGTAACAGGAAGAACTAATTGTCGGAGACCCCCCAAAGTTACCCCCATTATGGTCAGGAGTGATAGAGGAGTCGATATAGCCATGTCCGTCCGTCCGTCCGTCTGTGTTTGTGAACGAAAGGATCTCGGAAACGGTAATAGATAGAGACTTCGTGTTTTTTGCATTCGACTAGGACTGCTCCAGAATTTCATTTCATTTATTTTAAAATTTTGCCCCTCCCCCCCTTCCCTATAAAATCACCCCTTAGGGCAAAAATTTCTTTGGCACAAAAAAAATAGAGCACACCAGTATAAAGTTAATGTCCTTCTTAGCCCAAATCAAAAAAGTTCATCAAAATCGGATAATAAATGACGATTTTATAAGCAATTGAATTTGAACGACCCCCCTTTTCTTTTCATTCATATTCGCGCAGTGAGAAGTGGTCATGTGTTTGGTCATAAGCTCGGGAAACATTTAATGTGTTTGTTAGGCGACCTGAACTGGTACAGGGCCTCTTACAGTCGGTTACGCCCGACTGAAATTTCCTTACTTGTTTAATATTTGAGATAGTTCAGTAATTCTTACACGACCTTATTTGGCCTTTTCTTTTATTTACATCTTATTTTAAAAAGGTTTGATTTTAAATGTTTCACATCAAAATATTTCACCTTTTCGTGACGTTTCCCTTCAAAACTTTTCCATTTTTTATAAAGAAAAATCTTTTGGTCATAAACTTTTCAAGTAGCTTAAAAATGTCTCTCATATAATCGTTAACTCATAATGTTTTCTCCATTTATGTCATTAGAAGATGGGTTTGTTTGGGACACCGCAAAGCATATAACAACGGTGAAGATAAAAAAGGAAACCTCGTATACCATCCTATGAACGCCTAGACCGTATCTAGAATCACTGCTTCAAGCACGATGTTGTTCTAAATACGAAGTCAAAATCTTGCTTGACGTTTTCCATGCCAGCATTAGGAAGGAAGAAACTTTGACTTTGGATAGATGCCAATTGATTTCAACTCAAATCAGACCATAAAGCATAGTAGTCAGCAGAACCATATTTCATATTCCATCATGCATACATCATCTGGATATAAGGCCAAGAGCAGGGATGTGTCTGGAGCTTCAAACGTAGTGGCATCAAGAGCAGGTATGTTTGCTACATATAAATTGAAGAGATAAGTGGAAGTCCAAAAGGCAGTCCTGCGGTTGCTGGGTGAGGAAAGGAATAACTTCTCTTGAATTTTACACTGAAAGAACGGCCGATTAAGTAGGAAAGTATCAGAGCAATATAAGGCGAAGGCAGTTTCTCCTTGAGTTTTTGCAGGAGACCTGGACTCGATCGAATGGCTGCTCGATATCCATAAATATGTCATTGCAATACTGCTGCCTGTCGAATGCTTGCAATATGTGGGCGGTATCTCTGTGAAGTTGCTCTACCGTACCATGGTCAGAGCGGAAGCTAAACTGATGGTCCGGGACTTCGCAATGATCGCAAGCCTAGCAATGACCAGTCTTTCCTAAACCTTCGAAATTGAAGGCAGGAATCATTGTGATGACTGCTAGTTTCCTCACCGTCGGAAAATACTGCAACCTCACTATACCATTGAACATTGACATTATAGTGAGAACAGCACTCTCCGGTAGTGCTTTAAATGTGCGGTACTAGATATTGTCGTGTTCCGGGGTTTCATCTAGCATCAGACTGTTAATTATGGCTTCAATAATCTAAGGGCCAAATATGTGCTCAGGCAGGTCGAGCTGGAGTGGTGCTGCTAGGAAGAATCTCATAGCATCTACCTCTTCGTCTGATACTAACTCGAAGAACGAAAATTGATTTCCAAAGGTTCTCTTGCTGCAGCAGTTGCCGAGAGCGTTTTTAATGGGAGCAAGTCGAATGCGCTGTCGTCTACTATTTCTAGTGGCCTTCCACAGACAGACGTATGCATCTGATTTTGTGAGTTGCTGGATTAGTTCATACTTGTGTCGGTTGACTGTCTTCTGGGTATCGCGTCCACATAAAAGTCTTTCGAAATCTCTTTTTTTTTCTGGTAGAAGGTTGCGCAGTTCCAGCTTTGCGCTTGGCGGGGCATGAGCTTATTCTTTGGGCTTCGGTGGAGGCTGCATCGATCTTCTTGGAAGAGACGATACATCGTCAATATCCTGGCCAGATTAGAGCTCCATGTCAGGATACATTGCATTGTTAAGGCGCATTTTAAAAAGGTTTATTCTGTATTCCGGTTGATTAGCCTTATTGCCTGGGTATATCTAATGGCAGCAGCGTCAAGCATAAAAGTTATTGGCAAGTCATCCAACTTGGGGGCTGTGTGGTGGGCGATATAAAGCTTCCAATGAAGGATTCCCTTGTAGGTGCCAAAGTCGATATAAGACAGCATTGTCGGATATTGTTTGAACACTTAGTTGGGCTGTTGCAAGTATTTGCGCTGTTGTCGCTTGTGCAAAATCCAGCAGGTCCCTGCTTCTTCTTTCGCTTCTGGCGGGGACCCAAACTTTGCAGTGTGCGTACAAGCTCCCGGTGACTAAGTACTTAGGATTTAGGCAAGGAATATGTTGGGGGCACCAATCTCTACTCATATTCAGGGATGAAAAAAGACCAGCAAGCTTGGCAAGTGTTGTATATCATTCCTTATAAAGATTGCTGAATCACCTTGGCCGCAGTTGGGAGGAGGATGATTTGATCTAACCAAGGAGTGTTAGACGGGTAGTAGATGGCACCAATCTCTACTCATATTCAGGGACAAAAACAGACTGAAGTGCTTAGGAAGTGTTGTAGATCATTCCTTATGAAGATTGCTGCACCACCTCGGCCGCAGTTGGGAGGAGGAGGACTTGCTGTGTAGCCGAAAAAACCAAAGATTTTAATCGACTTTGAACCACATTTTGATTCTCTTATTCAGATAATTTGTATTTAAAGAACACGCTTACCCTCTCCAGCAGGGCTTTGTTGGCACTTGTCATGCAAACCAACTGATTCCGAATTTCTTATGAAGTTTTTTCTTGATGTTAGTTTTGCTAGAAACACCAAATTTTTTTAATCCTTACCAAATTGGACTACTAAAACAGGTAGCCCCCAACCTTTCTGAGTTTTTTATAAAAAAATTTTTTATTGTTGTTGTTTATTTAGCTAGAAACGCTAAATTTGGATTAGCTTGCTTAATCCCATGTAAGCCAAGATCGGACCACTAGAATGTGTAGTCCTCATACAAATATTTAGAAGCAGAGTATCTCTCTTCTTTCTGGTTTAACCTTTTTATGGAAGACATAATACGTTAATTTCGATACTGCAGAAAATGTCGAGCTCGTTTGCGTACTTAGATGACATAGGAACAAGGCATTCTTGGAGTTTCAGAAACTGTCACGTTTAATGGCTCTGGCATTAAGTGAGGATATGACGATGTAATTGGCATCTTCTCGCACTAGATCATCGCATCTGGGACAGTCATCTTCAGCGATTTAGGAGACTTTAGATACCTTTAAACAAATATAACTAACAAAGCTGGAGCAGCTGGGAAGGCGAAGAATCAGGTTTGCTAATAGATGCTACTTTGGGCTCAGTAGGCAAATTAGAAGAAGATACCTCTTTAGAAGAACATAATTTGTAATCTGTAAGAAATGTACTTTAATAGAAACGGAGGAACGATTTTGGAAGTATTCAAGAGAAAGATTCTTTAAAAGTTTGTTGTAACTTTTAGAATTGGCGACTCTTAGGTCTTAAATGTATCGCTAATCAAATAAAAGTCAAGCAGATACACTAGGCTGCATATTTTATCTGTGTGAGAACAGAGCTCCAGCAAACGTGGTCTACAAGGGGAAGCCAAACTTAATTGATTTACGATGAAATAGAACTGTGCATGTGTGAGATACATAAATACATCCCCGATGCATGACGGAATTTAACATACAGAAGTATATGTACTTCCTTCTAATATAATTATCAAATTATTCTCCCTATTATGTCTTTAGTTCAAAGTGCTTTGACACCAAATGACAATAAGAAATTTGTATGTTATAAGTGGCCCCAATTCCGTATGTATGTGACGCTTTCAGCAACACGTCATATGAAATTAATGATTTATGTGCTTTAATCGATTGATTGATTGCAATTTTATGCGCTATAATCGATTTAAATGCATTCTGATTGCAAGCTAATAATTTTAATGGCTTCCACTGAACCGACTGAACATAGACGGATAGACAAATGGTTGTCGTACAATTAGAACGCGCGTGAAAAACCTCACTCCAACACCAACGCGTTCAATTCAATTTCATCCAGTTCAGTTCCATTTCACCGCGCTGGCAAACTCAATAAAAGCCAAAAGCCAAAAGCTGATGCCTTCGACATAGTTACCGCATTTTTAGTTTCGCAGCACGTAGCATAGAGTATATGTACTTGTATAAGAGCGTACTTAATTAAAGTCGAACTAATTTAGTGCAAACCACATTTTGCTGCTTAATTTGCGCTTAATTAGATTGCCATGGCAGCCAAGTACAAAACAGCGCGTTGCAGAATGAACGAATGCGGCGCTGTTTGGCCTTTGAGCGGCGTCGGAGTTGCATTGGTGGCGCAATTGAATTTTGAAAGTGAAAGTACATGAAGCCAATTACAAACGGAAGAATGAAATACGGTTCTTTATAATTTATAATTTTATGCTGTATCTTCAAAAGCATGAACTAACTAATATTATTTTTAAGCGTTTGCTTTTGTGACGTTTAACTTCATAGTTTTATATAGTAGTAAGGCAAAATTAGACGCTAAACATGCTCAAAAAGATGGACGTATGGTTTGAGATACTTTTTCCTTAAGTTAAAGCCTTTCCATTTCGGGTATATAATCTGTTTATATTTTGCTTTAACTTTAACTACGTGAATTGTCCAATATTGGCTTCCACCTAAAGTTCATAAAGCAGCAAAAGTTTTTTGATTTTTCTCATAGTTTTGTAAACAGCAGATTGAGTTACGAGCATCGAATTGCAGGGCAAGTAGAAATGAAACATGTGTTCATACAAAAGGCAATAAACCAAAACTTGTTCGCAATACAAAAATAAAAAAAAGAAAAGAAAGGGTGACAAAGTGGAGATATAGTATGTTAGAAACACGAATGACACACATTTTTAGTTGAACATTTCGAAACTGATATATGAAAATGAAATTTAGTTTGGTTAGAGCGAATGGTTCATACGCTACACAATCTAACAAAGTCATACAACTGCAATGAGTACCAAAAGCGTGTTGAAACAAGTATTTAACAGAATTGACTAGGCACACATAAGTACTGGGAAGGTCCTGTGGATCACACCGTTTAAAGCTTTTCTTTCTGTCTGTGGATCTGGGTTTTTTCGCATTCAGTCGACGTGTAACGGATTCAGGTGGAACCCAAGGCGTTCCATATACCTCCTCGCTTGTGCTTGGATGACATCATCAAATTTAAAGACTCCTATGAATAGAGCTACAGACCATCTATGAATAGAGCTACAGAATATACCAAATGTTCCATCGCTTCAAGGCCGAAATTGAAAACTCAGTGAAGTTATTCCGTAGTGCCGTGATTTATACGAAAACTTAACTAGTTGCGGAATCTTATTGAGTGTCGAAAGAAGACTAATGGTCCTGTATGCATCATCTTTTGCGTACTGCTTTCCATAACCTTGCAAAATATCCCAGTCATAGAACGCTGCTAAAGAGCCAAACTATAAATAAAAGTGCTCTGTTAGGGTGGAGTTTTTCACCTGCAGATTTCTTAGCCTTCAAATATCGTGTGGTGTCAGATCATGCGGTATCAAAATTATCGGCAAATACCTCTGCCTTCTCCTAACTGAAATATTATCAGTCGCATGTAGAATTATTGATTGGAACTTTCAGGATTTCATGTTGAGACGATAGTTGAACGATTTATCAGACCCAGCACTGTTCAGAATGTTGTCAAATTGGACTTTTTAGTTCATAGCGAGAGCCTTTTGAAAGTGATTACCCGTTCTGATATACTCTCGTCTAACACTCCTAAAATGGGAAGTTCTCTCCATAATGGGTCATAACATTAAAAAACAAGTAAGGAAATACAGTCGGGCGTAACCGACTGTAAGAGGCCCTGTACCAGTTCAGGTCGCCTAACAAACATATTAAATGTTTCCCGAGCTTATGACCAAACACATGACCACTTCTCACTGCGCGAATATGAATGAAAAGAAAAGCGGGGTCGTTCAAATTCAATTGCTTATAAAATCGTCAATTATTATCCAATTTTGATGAACTTTTTGGAGTTTGGCTTAGAGAGGCGTTAACTTTATATTGGTGCACAAAATTTTTTTTGTGCCGAAGAAATTTTTAGCCTTGGGGATGATTTTATGGTGAAGAGGGGGAGGGGCAAAATTTTAAAATAAACTTGTGAAATTCCGGAGCAGTCCTAGTCGAATGCAAAAACACAAAGTCTCTATCTATTACCGTTTCCGAGATCCTTTCGTTCATACAGACGGACGGACGGACAGACGGGCGGACGGACAGACGGACAGACGGACATGGCTATATCGACTCCTCTATCACTCCAGACCATAATGTGGGGTTTTTGGTGTGGTTAGTTTTGTAAAAAATTTTAAAAAATGTGTCACGTTATTCTTTATAAAATATTCTATATATAAGGTCCAGATCGATTAGATCTTCAATTCTATCTTAGATTCTACATTGGATCGCTAGAAGGGATATCCTCCATTCAAATCTGTTCCTCTCCTTGGAATATGTATGAACAATATTTTCGTGTTTACTTGCCTCAATAAAATATTTCACATCGTTCCACATTTGATCCATTTTGATAATTTTATTTACCATTCCAATGCTTAGCCATCTCATTAAAGAATCTGTGGAATTATATACTGGTCTTTGGTCAAATTGTTAAAATTAAAATTAAAATTGTTCTTTTTATTGAAATATATTTTTGAAACGCATTTATCTGTGCTGTAGGGTACATCTTTCAATACTTTAAGGCTTTTTGAATGATATGCTCAATCATATATATCTTTCTCTAAGCCTTATATTAGCTATTTATAAAGTAAGCAAATGTATATAACAGGCAGATGGAGGTGAGGCTAGATTCCATATATATTCTTGAAGATTTAGATAACTAGTTTTCATTGAACGTATAAACCATACCAGGGGGATTGGACTGGGACTGTTTATATCGAAGTTGAAAACACTCTAATTAAGCGTTTGTTTTTCGTCTACTTAATCTACAGGGAGATTATGAGGACCCCCTTCTACATAGTTTTAATATTATCTGAATGTTGAAGCTTATTGTCCCGTCAAAGCCTCCGCTTGCAGGTTGCCCTTCTTGGCTCTGTTAAATAACTTCTACTTTTCCGTAGATTATTTATTTCAGGAAGTTTGAAGATACCTTTTTGGTTAGGCTCTGGAGAGAGCTAAGTATTATGAAATAGTCAACGTGTCTACCATTATATTTACTGATGGACCTCCCAATTAAGGATGTTCGACCTATGGAAGTAGTTGACGCAATCAGGAAGCTGGACCCCAGGACACGAAAATATATGTCATAAAACACTAAGAGGGCGTTCCACTACATAACATTAAACTTTAACGCTATGCTGAAGATGCAATTTTTGTTCCACGACATGAAAGATAGCCAAAATTAAAATGTTCCACAACCTTGGCAAACCTGAGGATCATACAAACTCGTATCGTCCAATAAGTCTCCTACCTTCCATGTCGAAGGCATGGGAACAACTTTTTGGGTCGCGAGTTACCGAGGTAGTTATCAAACAGTCCTGCAGAAAGCCTTGGATAGAGTGTGGCATTTCGGACTCCTGGCGTTTCTCCCAGCACCCCTTTTTCTGATAGACTGATCTTATTTGAAAGAACACCGCTTCCAAGTGAAAGTGCAAGATAAGCTGTCCAACATGCATTTTATAAAATTGAATGTTTCCCGTCCTGGTAAACAGAAACGAAACAAACTGGTGATGCAAAATAAAGCTCTGTGGTTGATCAGCGATTATCCATTGCTCGTTTGGAACAGCACGCTCCACAGGGAACACAGACAGACAATTGAGGAGCAAATTGCCCACCACACCAGTCGGTATAGCGCAAGACTGTCTACGCACTACGCAACAGATTGGGTCGCACTCTGCAAAACAGGCTGCCGATGAGGAGGCTAAGGAGGCGGAATGTTTTCACTGTGTAATTATCCAAACATCCTTGAAGGCTTAAGGCCATTGGAAATATTACTATCTAAGGAGTCGGCGAGTTTTTTTTTTTATTTCATTTAAGTTATTACTCTCTATTGCTTCTTCGCTACTCTCCTCGAAAGGGGTAACTCGAAGTTCGGTGTAATTCGTTGTCCCTTTAGCAAGATTTGTTTTTGATTTTGTGAAGCATTTTTCTGCCAACTCACAACCGTAGCTCGTTTTTGTTTTTAGTGTCTATGCTTACTCAACACCATTGCATTGGATGTCTTCCAGGCTAGAGACTCCCAAACCTTTCGCCCTCACTTTTGGCAAGAAGTTCACGCTTAGCTGAAGCTTCTGTGAGACTTCTAGCATTACCAGAATATTCAAATTGCTAGTTTTATTTTTCAATATAATTCTACACCTCAGTAACATACAGTGTACTGTATGTAATTTCTGTATAGCCTTATCTTTTCGAATTCCTCGCGGCTTGTCTTTTATTCCTTGAGCCATCTGAGCCAGCTGCTTATTGACTAAACTTCGGGTTCAATCATCTCTGTCCTCGCCTCTTGGTATCGAGGGTCTTCGTTTTCAGCGCCGATATGACTTCGTTCTATCCGACCCAACTCGTTTCTCGCTTCAGTACGGCAGCACACGGTCGTTCGAAATACTCGAAGTTACTACAGATTCATATATTTGCTTAGTTTTTTCAGTATTATGATTCAATAGTTCGTATGTTACCAAACTTTTACTAAATTTATTATACCGCTGCGATTTGTATATGAAGTGCATAAAATGTATGGCAGACGGCCCGAAAACTTTTTTGCAAACTTCTAAGTAGGCCAAGAAATGAAAAATACGGAAAACTTTTGACACAGCAAATACTTGAAGGCAGCAAGGCAGCAGACAGTGCGTATACGTGTTATTTTCAATAGCACACACTTAAGTACGTGGTACACACTTCACTCAAGCGCTAGTAAAACTCATCGAGTTTAAATGTAGCCTAATGTCAGATAGTTTAGCATCGAAAATTCTAAACAAAGTTTTTATCTTTTTGAATTTCAATAAAACCACAAAATTCTAACCTAAAACGCTGTTTAAAGCAATTCTTTGAATGGCAGCATAAATGTTGTGCATACTTTTATTATTTCTAAACTAAAAATACAAAATTGTTAGCACTTGTTCTATGTTTCAAAATAGTTATTAAATTAATTTGAGCTCTTTTATGTATTTAAATTCATATCAGCACGTGTATCTTAACGGTTGAATGAAACACATTTTGTTTAGTAATTTGTAGTATTTTCCAAACAGATAAATAAATTGCATGCATAGACGATGAAATTAATTGGAATTATGTGTTCGAAAAAACACACAGAGAGACAAATAGACGAACGCACAGACGCACACAGCAGGTGCTTGGCAACTCGTACTACAGTGCGTATGCATAATATTTATTCTCGGAATATGATTTTATTTATGGTATATGTCTCGAAGCCTTTGGTTTTTGGTAAATCAATTAAAAGTATATTTCAGACAGACTTTTGTGGCAAATCATATTTTTTTGTTGTTGTAAGTTATTCCTGACTTTGTGGTATTATTTTTTGTCAAATTATTTAAGCATTAAGCTTCTGCTTGTCTTTTTTTTGTGACCTTTCCAAATAGTATTTTTACTAATGGCACAAATATTTCTTTGGAAAACGAAGTCAGTTGGCAAAACTATTTTGAGTTTGAGTTATGTTTGCACAAATTTGAAATGGAATTCATGTTATATGATACGTAAAAAGATATGCTGCACGTTTGTATTTAGTAAACAAAATAGAAAATGTGGGTTTGTATTAGCAGGGATTGTATACCAGTTAAGCATAGTTTATATAGCTTATGATATTTTAATATTCAAAAACTTTTTGTCATGCGTAAAGTTACTTGAAATTTAATTAGTTTATATATTGTATTGGAGGAAAAGTTTAAACGATTTTTAGTGATTAGCTTCTTAGACTATCATTTTATCTGTATTTGTTTTAATACCCTCAACCCATAGTTAAGAGAATATATTTAGTTTGTGAAAGTGTATGGGAGTGGTAGAAATTATTTTCTTAATCAGCCAAAGTCAAGTCGATATAAAAATGTCAGTCTGCCTGGAAATCCATATATCCGGTCTTCTTGGAATCTATTAGAGATAGAGCCTTTACGTTTGAATAATTTTATTCTATAAAAGTTCATATCAAACAACTAAAAGGGTTGGCTTTTCTACAGAAAGTCGAGAGGACTTGTCCGCCTGTCTAGCTGTCCGTAATATTATCGAGAGATTGGAGACTATAGAAGGTAGTGTCTTAAGTTTAGAATATAATGAAGATGCCAGTCCCTCTATAATATTAATGTGGTTACTTTCTCTGCGCCTAAATTGGATGCAAAGAAATACTAAATTTTGTACATCACTTATATGGGGGGCGTTGCATCGCCCCTTCCTATTCAAACTAAAATTAATAGCGTTACTTATTCCGATCCCATTAATATGTATACTAATATGTATATTAAATAGATGCAAAGATGTTATATAAATTAAATTTCCTCAAAAGAATGCAAAGAAATGATAAATTTTGTACATCGCATGTATGGGCATCGCACCTTTCGATTTTAGCAGAAAAGAAGCCTATGTTCTCTTACAACATCCCATCTATTTCTATACCAAAATTCTTAAAACTTGGTTTAGAAGTGAAGGTGTGATGCCTGCACAAACAACCAAGCAAAAATTTGTCAACGACTTTATTGCATTAATTATTTTTATTATTTCTAATATTACTTCTGAAATTCTATATTTAGTCTTGGCCATGAAGTTGACCGTCCCGGACGAGGCAGACCATGCACCGCCAATACTTCCAGAATTCGCCAGATCGTGAAAAAGCGGATCACCCGGAATTGCAGAGTCTGGGTCAGAAAAATAGCACGCGAAATGGGAGTGAATCAAGAAAGTGTTCGGTTGATTGCCAAAAATGAACTTCATCTCAAGCCCTACAAGCTCCAAAAAGTGCAGCTTCTTACGGATGACAATAAGCGCGTGAGACTCCAAAGATGCCGTCAGCTGAAGCGTTGGGCCGCAGGTCAAAAATGGGAGCGTATTCTCTTCACGGACGAGAAGATATTCACCAGCCAACCGGCGCACAATCACCAAAATGACAGAAGCTGCTCAGCTGAAGCTCCAGGTACCTCTGCAATAATCGAGCGCCGTCAATATGAGCAGTCTGTAATGGTTTGGGGAGGAATATGCGCCACCGGCAAAACACCCTTTGTTTTCATCGAGCAAGGGGTCAAAATCAATCAGGAAGTATACCGCCGTGACATTTTGGAAACTGTTGTCCCTTGTTGTGCTCGGGCCTAGCAACACTTTGCTGATACGGAGTGGACGTTTCAACAGGTCTCAGCGCCAGCTCATAGAGCCAAATTGACTCAGGACTGGTGCAAAGCAAATTTTCCGGACTTTATCACATCCAGTGAATGGCCGCCTTACTCGCCAGATCTCAATCCGATGGACTACAGTGTGTGGTCTATTTTGGAGTCCAGGGCATGTGCTAAACGCCGAAGCAATCATTGCTCCAAGAATTGGATCGATTATCGGAAGAAGACCTGCGGCCCATTGCGCTAAATTTCCAGAAACGTTTAGAGCTCTGTATCGCAGCCCAAGGAAGCCACTTCGAAACCGGCTGAATACTATGTTTACATAATAGCTATTTGATAGTTGTGTATCTGCATTTTTTCTCAAATATAGTTCCTTAAAAAGTTATGATCAAAAATGTAAGTCCGGGTTATTTTTTGTCACCCTGTATAGTCTACTGTAGTTTCAATTCTTATTCAATCAGCAAGTAAAGGATAGATCTAGGAGAGAAGATAGCTAAACTGACGTTTTATCCTCCTTCTTGGTATTTCAGTGTTCAAGGGTATGGCCTGGGTATTACTGTGGTTCATCAATCTCGGTCATTGTCTTTGGTTGAAAAGAAGTACATTTGCGATGATAGCCAAATTGAGGTTTTAATGTAAGCTTGAGTTGCGACCATAGCAATAACAACCAATTATTAGTTGCAAAGCTTTCTTTTGAAGTGTCTAAGCCCGGCGATTCCCTAATTTTGGATACCGCAATTCAATTTTATATTCCATCTTTTTGCCCTAATTTCAAAGATACCCAGGAACTCTTAAAAATCGTATGTTCCCTCGTATTCGCACCGATAGCTATGAAATATGCTAACATTGTCGGCAAATGCATTTTGAATGATGTTGTGCCCATGATCTCTGCTACTAGAAGAGCAAGACCCATGGAAAGATGCTGTACGGAATAGGTACCAAGCCGCTACCCTGAGGTGCCCCAGGTAAGACCAGCATAAGTGGCTAACATACCCAGTCCCACTTTAACAGGAAATTTGAAGACAACATTAAACAGTAGAGACCCGGTAAAGCATCTTTGATCTTGGCCAGCAATCCAATGTGCTACTTACGGTCAAATGAATGCTGCACGTCGATAAAGACGCTCTTGCACTATTCTTAGGCCTCAAAAGCACTGAGTATGTGGTTGAATACGCGGTGGAGATGTTAGGTAGTGCCATATCCAGCACGAAATCTAAATTGGTGACGACGACAGTCTCAACCAAACCTTCAAAATAAAAAGCAGGAGACTGATCGGCTGGTATGACTTAGGTCATTTTTCGCCTTACCAGATTTGGAGATCATGGAAATCATGGCATCAGTCCGTCGTTCTTACTTCAGATAGCGTTAATGGTCTGATATTGGCCATCATCATCTCGCCAACTTTAAACACCCAATTACGGCGAGAACAGAATGGGTTCAGACCAAATCGGTCTTGTGTAGACCACATTAATACACAATACCTACTTTTTGTGGACTTCGAGTGGGCGTTTGACAGCAACAATAGAAATGCGATATGGAGGTCACTGAGCAGCTGTGGGAACCCTGACAAAATTTTTGATCTCATAAAGGCTTTTTACGAGGACGGAGCTCTCAACAACAGCACTAATTTCATTATAAACAGAGGTGTTCGACAAGGTTTTGTACTCACACCACTCCCTTTTATAGTAGTCCTCGACGGGGTCCACAAGAGCATAAACGCGGCGGTGCCAGAAGGCCTATAGTGGAGACTTAATCAGAAGCTTAGCAACTTAGACTATGCTGACGACATCTGCTTCATGACGCACACGCATGGTGGTTCTACAGTGAAACTTCGGAGTCTGGAAGCTCATGCGTGTAGATCTAAAATAGGTCTAGAAATCTGCAAACAACTACAGCAGCACCACTGACGATCGAACTCAGCGACAGAACCATTGTCACCATGGAAAATGTTGAAAAGTTCTCCTATCTTGGCAGTTATATTACAGCGGATGGGGATGCAGCGATAGAACCAGCTTCGCGATAAGTAAAGCGCGGACTACTTTTTGAAAACTCGACAAAGTTTGGCGCTCATGTACGCTTTCCTTTAATACGAAAATAAAAATATTTAACACCAGTATAAACCCAAACTATATATTTTATGGCTCAGAGGCGTTGATGTTATCAGACAGGATTGGCAGAAAACTTATGGCACATCCTTAGCAAGTGCCACATAATCTTAAAGTAGTATAACTCTGTGAATTATCAAATATTTTAAATTTCCAAATCTATTTGCTTAAAATTTTATCCGAGCAAAGTGGCTTAATTTATACATTCCTATTTACTATTGCTGACACAGTTTGTTATAAAACAAATGTCCTTTTGAACTTGTTGCTGACTATTTCTCATTTGGATTTCTTCTTTTTTGCCTCATGCTGAAAATCGTATCAATTCCATGTTTCAAATTGAGTTTTTCGCTCCATTTGGCAACATATTGTGGTGCCTGGTGAGCATGCTGCCTTTATCAACGAGTATCTGTTGTCTGTCTACATGCTGTTCCGTACAGCTTAATTAGAAAATAAACTACGCAAGCAAAACGATAGCAAAATATGAATATATATCATCTAAATCGATATGGCAACAGTTCAGAGACAAACAAGCCGTTTGACAGCTGTTCAAGGCAATTTTGAGGATTGAGTTACTTTATAGAAGCTTGAGTAGCAAGGCAGCGTAGAATAGTTTAGTATTACAACTAAGTGTAGTAAAGTAAATGTTTCCGTTTAATAATTAATAACTAGTTAAAAGGCGTATTACTTTCTTAAACGCTCTTAGCACTTGAATTATTCGCAAAGTTTAGGTAGCAATAATTGCTTTGAAGTACAGCTGACAAATGTAAGTTGCTTTAATTTGTAGCAATTCGAATGTCTGCCTGCCTGCTGCCTGACTGTCGGCTTCTTTAAGCAGGCTTATTAGAATTTATGGCATGTGTTTCGAGTACGCACATTCAGATGCACACTTCATTAATTTGATAAAATGCTGGATTAACGCTTGATTTCACTTCATAGGCCATATGTGCGTGTGACAGCTTAGCTTAAGAAATATAAAGCGATACAAAAATGAGGGAATGAGATGATTATAAGGTATTATTTTTTAAAAGGTTAAACAAATAATTCAAGTAGAAATTATTAAAATTTTAAATTAAATAATATAAAGTCCTTGTTTAGTTATATAAAATAAATTTCGGTACATGTTCGATGAGGAAGTTATAAAATTTTAAGATTATCTTGTAACTGTGCGACACTTAAAGCGTTTCATTCCATTAGTTTAGTTCCTCTTAGTAGTCTCTGCTCAGAAAATTTCGCACTTAGCCACACATACAGATGGATATTGCGAACGAATATTGCTATATCGACTCATCTTGTCGTGCCATGTGCACTATGGAAAAATATTGGAAACTCAGTGTATCTGCCTGTCTTGCCACCGCACAATATACAAACTGCGGCTTGGCTTGGAAGCTATCATGCTTTGAATTCTCAACCATCCGAAACTAACTAACAGAACGCAATTGGTGGTGAGAAAACTCCTGGGTAATGTAAATCACGCATCGATTCTCAAAGGAAAGTTCAAGGGTGAGGAACTTCTGATTCTGAGAATTCCCATGAGTCCAATCAATATGCCGATTCACCTTCACGTGTGAGAAAATCATCCGTTTGGGTGCTTTAATAAAGGGAATCAATCCGAGTGCATATAACAATTTGTATAACAAGGCTAGGCGACACATTTCGATACTCTTCAGCAAGTGTCTTGCCGCCACCAGAATTACTAATTATGCACCGGTAAGAAGCTCGCCGTGTCAGCTAGTATACAAATCTACAAATCTCAACCGTACTTATCAGTAAAAACTTCGATGTTGTGCGTATAATACAGTGTTCATGCAGCACCTAATCTGCGGAATGTCCTTACTTTCGCGGGTATTCGTCCAAAGTGATGTCATACTGCCTTTCTAATAATGTGGAATTACGAGAGATTCTTTTTACAAAGTACTTAAAAAGGTTAACAAAAAGGAGAAAACTTTGTATAAGGGCTTAAGCAATTTCTCGACACAATACTTCAGTGCGTAGCTTAAAATATCGACTGGATCCGGACAAAAGCACAATTTTATTGTTTTTAACTTTTAGGAAATAAAGTTTTAGTTTCGTTATGATGATGACATGCTGCGGCACTAAGCATGGTGCGCTAAATCAGCAACCTTTTTAGCTATACGAGGTCTTCAACAACTGGCTGTTAATGAATCGAAAAATTATCCGCTTGCTTCTAAGATAATTTTACGCGATTTGTATGTGGATGACTTGATCCCAGGCTTCAACACAGCAGAAGATTTCATCGAAATCCTGCAACAAACAATTCAACTTCTCAGCACAGGTCATTTTCAGCTAAGAAAATGGTGTTCAAACCACGCTGCTGTTCTAAAGATGTCGTTAAGCTTTTAAGGTTCAATGATGGCATCGATATTTCAAGAACTCTTGGACTTCTTTTGGAACCATCTACCGATAATTTTCTATTTTCCTATACAAAGCAACAACTTCCGCCGATTTGTTGTAAACGTTCTGTTCTATCACTGATCGCTTGATTTTACGATGCACTTAGCCTCATAGGTCCCGTACTAAAGTCTTTGTACAGCGCATATGGAGTGAACGACTCAATTGGTACCACCTTACCATCTTTAGTAAAAACTACTTGGACAAATCTTTTCAAGGATCTCAGCGTTTTACAACGCTTTGTATTTTCGCGTCATTTGATGCGTTCCGGGACTATTTATAAGATTCACGCGTTCTGTGATGCTAGCCTAGTAGCGTACGATGCATGTGTTTATATGCGATCACGCAAGGATAATCTCATACAAACCTGCCTAATTTATTGTAAATGTCACGTGTCACCGCTCAAACCATTGACAGTTCCGAAACTGGAGCTCTACGTAGCCACACTTTCATCGAAACCACTTCATAATATTGCAGAAATAGGATTGTTCGAATGTACTTATCACTGCTGGTCTGACTCATCTGTTGTGCTATCATGGATCATAAAGGAGCCTTCGAGGTTCAATGTTGTCGTTTCAATTCGAGTTTTTAACATACAGCAACGCACAACCAATATAGAATGGTATTAAATTTCTATTTCAATGAATTCAGCCGACATATTTTCTAAAGAAGCTTTTTTTAAATGAGCTAAAGCAGTTATTATTGTGGCATAATGAATCAACTTTTATACAAAAGGATCAAACAGACTGCTAGTGCATACATTGCCGGAGGTACGCAAACATGCATTATTAAATCTACGGACAGAGTACAAAGCTCCGCAATTGAATCAACCGTTGAAGGCATATATCTTCGCTAAAGCATTCTACGTTGGATTTTAACGCTCGGCATCGAATGATTCTACCCAAGCGACAACCGCTAACTCAATTTATCATAATTGACTTTCATCACAAAAACTTCCACAGGTTCTCAAGCACTTTAAGCTGCAGTCAGACTTCAATGTTGGCCAATTGGTGGAAGAAAAATTGTCGCTCGTATCATTAACAAATGTGTACGATATTTCCGCAGTAAACCTTGTCATTTGGAGCATATAATGTATAGCTTGCCATAAGATCACTTCGCAGTATCACGTTTCATTGTAGACCATTCTATTATAAATCGAAAGTGCGTAACAATCCACCTATAAAATGCTATATAAGTCTGTTCAATTGCTTTGCTAATAAGAACGTGCATCATGCATGAACTCGTCAAGTACCTCTCAATGGTAACGTTCATCGCTACTCTAAAGCGCTTCATTTATACTCATGGCAAGCCAAGAAAAATGTGGTCAAATAAGGCCACCAATTTCGTTGGACCAAAGAAGGAGTTGTCTGTCGAATGTTTGAGCAGGCATAGCAAAATGCTTTATATTAATTTTATTGAGTGAAGTTTTATTCCTTCACATTCGCCATATTTTGGTGAAGATTACGAAGGTGCTCTGCTTTGCAAATCTGAATAATCAGTTGCAGATCGAAAGGCACAACGGGCAGCGCATGAAATAAATTATATTTGAATTAAGGCCAAATAGTAAGTTAAACTTTATAAATAGTGATTTAAAGAATATAAAAACTCACTGAGTTTAATTGAAAAGTATTTTGGAACATTTCAAGAAATTTTTGCTATTATCAGAACATCGATAGTTCCACACTTCGTTTATATATGAAGAATTTTGGGTATTTTGCGTTGGATATTGAGTTTATATGTGTTGTCCCAACTTTTCAAGGACAAAAAGTCTGATCTGAACAGATATCCAGTTTTGATTTTGTCGAGCAAGTGAGGCGCAGACACGCCTTATATGAAAAGTTTAATGTAATATCGATTTTTGGTAAGCTCGAATTGAATTTGAACGGAATCGAAATCAACAACTTAGAATTGTTGCATGGAATTCCCATCTAGCTGAATTCTATTTTTTATAGTTCATAGCAAATCGTTGAACGTTGTGTGTCTATATTGCAAAATGAAGACCCAGGATTGTGTTGTGTGTAAGTGCCAAACAGAGCCACTGCATTCAATGGTTTCCGGATCAGATTCTTTACATTTTTTTACTCATATCCAACAAAACAAAAATTGCTTTCAAATAACGTCATTTGGCGCAACAAAAGATATTCGAGATAATAGCTGAATGATACGTCGATTTTTTTAAATAACAAGCAACTAAAATTTGTGGCAAGAAAAAGGAAAGAGTGCTAGTGGAGGGTGAAAGTAATGGGTAGAAAGTAATGTAGATTATTTGAGAGGAACTGCTGAAGAGGGTGAGATATTGTAATGCGTCGAAGACTGTATGTGATAAAATAAAGCATCATCGGTGCAGAGTGTTTTTGTGAAGAGCGTGTTGATAGAATATTACGCTGGGTTTATTTCAAAATTCAACCCATAGCCCGCTAAAGGTAGCAGGGAAATCTATTGTGACTAGATACATGTTGTGACGTGGTCTCATATAAGAGAAATGCAATGACTTGCTTAGCAGAGCACGTTGGATTAAATTAGACTTTAAAAATTTCATTCTCGGCGATATATCACCTTTCCAAAAGCAAGCCGATACGGCAGTCTGTACTTATATTATTAAGAAGAAAGAAAACAACTTTATTTCAAGAAAATTTCACCATTGTAATACATACTACATTATGTCTGAGTAAGATGGGATACATTTACATATTTAAAATCGGAGGGGGCGGTGCCCCACATATGCGATAAACTAAAATAGACAAATCTTTACATCTATTTGAGGTACGGAAATGATATTTGTTATACATGTTAATGAGTACAGGAGAAAGTTTGGCCCCATCCCCACGAGATAAACAAAATTCTTAGTATCCTCGCATCTGTTTCAGGTAATCGGATGATATTTGGTATACAAGTTGGTGGGATCATAAGATTAACACTATATCAGTTCTAGTTGTGCTTAGAGATTATTTCTCCTTTATTCTCCTTAAAACTCAATTTTTCTCCTGATTCAGAAAATATGCCACTCGATATACTTAAATTTTGCGCCGAATCTTATGTGATCTTTTGAATCAAGAGTTCCTTTGAGTTGAAAACGATCATTCATTATTCCTTTTCACTAAAAAGGTAGCAAAGTTGACATAAGTACTCACAGAGGTATTGCAAAACTTTGTGGGGTTCCGAAATTATTCGAAGAAATCATTTCATAATTTTCTTGTAAGTCAATGGCTACAGCGCAGCTTAGTTTCCTTTAAAGTAGATTTGTCTTCACAAACTTATTGGAGCTCAGTTCTTTAATCGATGTAGACTTTGCTAATGGTTTTCAAACGGATGTTATCTACACTGCCAGCTCGAGTCACTATTTTTATATGATCCTTAAGATATTCTATCATATAAATGATCTTTCAGATATTCTATCACATTGCCATTCAACAGATTTATTCATATGAAGCACTTTTCTTTTCAACATGCAACCCTTTGTTCGACTTTTTCAGCCCGTTCTTAACCCATTCTTCATAATCAATTCTGCATCTACACAAACTGTATTTATTTTAAAAAGAACCCATGTGGTTCTAACCACAAAGCTTATTTATAGCTACTCTTCAAGTAGCTCTTTATTTATATTCGATTGTTAAAACGTTTAAAAAATATTGCTTTCATGATGACTAATCAAACCGCACTCGTTTTTCTGCACACGCACGTAATCAGTCATAAATGCAAATTGACATCAAGTGCGTCCAATTTTCTGTTTGCAGTGCATTCTGAATTGTTGCCATCGTTTAGTGTAAAATATTAATCGCGTTCAATACGATTGCTGTCGATTTTTATTTTATTTTTCTCTGCGGTTTATGAAAATCAGTTGCATTCTTTATGTATTTACATAATTGATATTTAAAATATAAATTGAATTGGCGACATACACACGAATGGACAAAGGGAAACGCAACGAGTGGAAAATTGACATGCAAACAATGTCGCCATTAATTGAAGAATAATAAAATGGCGGAGCGACATTGCTCTGAGCAGCTGCTACATTTAAACGAGTCTATATACGAACGACACGACCGCTGTCACCTATTGTTAAACATGGCACTGTCTTAAACATATATGCATACAGTTCATACAATGCAATCTTCTTGACAAACAATTACATTGAAAGCTCATCTGTAAACAGCCGAAGACTATATACATACAAGTATACAGCGTCACAGCTGTCAGGCACAGATCAAGCGTTTACTTGCGTGAAAAGTTAATGAATTTTTTTTTTAAAAAATTTTTTTTGTAATTAAAATTTAATCAACTACAAGTGGGTTTGATTTTTCTATCATAGTAAATCATATAGGTACGCCCACTGACAGAGAGACGGACAGCCTTATGCCGCCGCTAGTCATTATGTCGTTGCCTTCGTTAATATGCAATTAAGCGTTAATTATACGCCACGTTGGCCGCCACGCTTAAATGCAATCACAAACTTTATTTACATTCGAAATTAAAAACTCACCGCGTTGCGTTGATACGCTTTCGTTGGATTTCGATGTGTGAAAATTTAAATCTAGGCTTGCATTGATTTTTTAATTACACAAAAAAAGCATAACTTACCATGCTCATCATGCATAATTAATTGCATATATTTTGATTGCAATTAAGTCTTCTGCATTGGTTATAAAATAATAAAAGCGATTTCAGTGTGTTTGGGTTTAATACTTTTAGCATAAAGCATATTATGTAGCATTACAGTAGTGTCACCGTGCTTGCAATGTGCTTTGAATTAAGTCAATTTTAAATAAGGCTTAAGTTTGGCTTACTTTTTATAAGCGTGATGAGTATTTAAACTTTAATAAAAGCTACAGTTTTCCATATGATAAAAAAAAGGCAGCCACAGACGAGGCAGATTACTAAAGCATCTATATTCTTCATCTTCCTCAAAGGTGACATTTTGTTCTCTGTTCGCTTTTGCATTCAAAAATTTAATAATTTGAACATGATAACCCGAATTCTTTAATTATTTATGGCAGATATTTATTGTAAAATTTAGTTCACTCAGTATCAAATGAAAGTTTTCTTTAGGTACTTCATCAAAAATCACCCAAAGTAATTGTTGAAAATAGTTTTTAATTACGTAGATGGATCTGCAACCGTTTTTCAGTCATGACCGCAATTAGGAACACGAACCAGCAGCTGTGAACTCAGTGAGCGCATCCGTATGTATTATAGGCGCTGCATTATGTCTACCTCATTAAGCTCGTGTATCATACGGAGTCGAAATTGGCTGCCAAATCTAATAAGTCCAAATAGCTTGATTGCTCATCTTTCTCTCGAAGTCTACCAGAACTATTTTAGCTGATTGAATAAGGCGCCATGCTTTTGCACCATATAGTAAGATCGGGACAAAGAGCATCTTATAGATTTTAAAATCATACTCCCTGCTCTCGCGCCATGAAAATGTCATTGTCATCAGCGTACGCAACACTTTCTGCTGGAAAATCAAATCCCTGCTATTTACGTGCTGTGAATACACGTATGTGAGCAAAGGAGATGACCGGGTGATATGTCTTCTTTGCTCACATATGTGTATTTACTCTGCAGACGAAGAGGTTACACATCCTACAGCAACATATAAATCTACGCTTGTTCAACATTGTCCACATTGGAGAGGGTCTTGATATATATATAGTCATATGTTGCCCTTAAGTTGTGTAAGAGAATCAGGTTTGCTTGAATAAAACTTGCTCCTCAAATATTCACTCAAGAAAAAATCAGGCGGAATAAAGTCTGGTGAATGAGTTTTCCTATTGGAATCAATACTTTTCAAAATATATATCTAACCGAATATCTTTTGCTTCAAAATATCGATTGTTGTGCAATCAGTTGTTAAAAAAAGTAGCTCTTCAAATATTTTCATCGAGCTTACTTGCTAGACATTCGCCTGGTTATAAAAAGTCTATTTACCAACTTTCAAATTAATATGTCAAAGATTGTATGAATAGAACGCATTGGAAGATGGGTACTCGTTTGCAGAACTTCACATTGTTAGAAAGCGTGTTGACTGTCACTTGAGAATGACCAACAATGATTCTTGTGCACACGGCCCAAGCAGCTCACAACGTCCGCTAGAACACGTATCTCCTGGGTAGCCTCTGAGCAGCCGTTCGCAGGTGAACTAACTGTGACAAGGCGAAGAAAACCCCCTTAACTTGAGGCTGGTGCGCTGCGCTTGGGACCCGCCTTTTAAAAAGGAAGCCTCGGATGGAATCCTATGTTGACGACCCCCGTAAACGATATTGGGATGGTGCAAGTATCCAGCTGGTTGATGTCCTCGAAAGATACAAGGCTGACATCACTGCAATCCAAGAAATTAGATGGGTAAGACAGGACTGCTCTAAAAAAAGCATCCTGTGACATCTACTATAACTACAATGCGAGTAAGCACGAATTTGGATGGAAACTACGTGGCCTCGTCTCCAGATTCAAGCCTGTTAACGAACGCCTGGCAGCGATATATATCAATAGTAAATGTTTTAATATAAGCTTTATTTGTGCGAACGCTCCGAGGGAAGAGAAAGACGATGATAAAAGCGCTAGTTCTGACGCCGGCAAGTTGCAAGCAGCAAACACCGCCGAAGTGTACTCAAACACAATCTCCCTTCGGACTGCTTCGGAAAGCCTTTCCGTCTTTTCAAGGTATAAAATGATATAGAGCGATATCAAGAGAAACAGAGGGTGGAGGAACGCCTTTTTAGACACAAGAAAAAAGAGAAAGAAAGGCGGAATTTTGAGGATGTTGAGAGGATATGTGACAGAAATGTCTGACCAACGGTTTTAAGCCCGGAGTAACTTTCTGTAAAGACGAAAATGGAAATCTGGTTACATATGAACAGGAATCACTGAGATTATGTAGGAGTCACTTTTCTAGGACTATAACGAGGACTATAACGAGGTCTATTCAGTTATTAAAAGCTGAAAAATAACAAAACGGCAGGCTCTGATGGGCTGCCAGCTGAGTTATTTAAGACCGGCGGCGAAGAGTTGGTTAGGAGCATGCATCATATCTTATGCAAGATATGGTCCGCTGAACGCATACCCAATGACTGGAATCTCATAGTTCTCTGTCCTATCTTTAAGAAAGGAGACCTCACTGTTTGCGCCAACTACCGCAGAATAAGTCTTCTTTCCATTGCATATAAGACTCTCTCGCGCGTATTCTGTAATAGGCTGAAGTCATATACGGATTCACTGATAGCACCATATCAGTGTGGCTTCAGACCAAAAAAGTCGACGAAATATTCACATTACGCCAAATCTTGGAAAAGTCCCATGAGTTTATAAAGCCGCTTTCGACACGCTGAATTTACTCAATGTCTGGTTTCCAGGCAAAGATCGTTCGTCTTTGCGTGATGACGCTGTGACATACACAAAGCGTTGTCCCAGTGGGAAAAAACCTCTCCAACCTCCTTTATACCAAGAGAGGTTTCGTGCAGAGTGCTTGCGATATCGTGTTTCATGCGGACAACCAGACAGACGGATCGATCAAGCAGATATTGTATAATATACTTAATTCGATCTGTTTGGCTACTATTAGCGCATACTTAAGACACCCTTTTAGTTTTTATTGAAAGCAGTGGCGAAAAAACAAAGGGGTTGATGACATATTCATGAGTGTCTAAGCCACGCACACATCTTACCTAAATCATTTAAAATTATTATGTTTTACTTAACTTTCTGACATCGATTTCAGCAAAATGATGGATAGCTCTGCTATTAAATGTACTATTTACCTAAAGTCTCGCCGAGTCAACTGTCTGCCGGTAGCGCTTCAATGGACACACACACAGTTAAAGTTGCATATTTGATTTTCCAGTGGCAAGGACATCACCAAGTTATATAAATACAAACAAAACAAAGTTTTAACAGAATGTTACTTCTACTAAATTATGGCGCATACTTCATCAAATTACTTAACGCTAATACTTACTTGAAGCCGCAGTGTGACGTGAGATTTTCACATTTTTAGCAAAGTGCTAGCGTTCAGCTAAACTCTAAATAAATATTAATAGAAGTAGTAGGCAAAGAAGTAGCTGCATGCAGTGCTGGTCAGCATTGAAACGATTATTGATGGGCCAGCCCGTATAATTTTCAGCCTGTCTGTAGCTGCACATATACACGAACAAATACAATGCTGTGTTTGCGTCTGAAGGACGTCTGCGAAGTTGCTTTAATTAATTACAAAGAAACAAACAAACAAAAAAAAAAAAGGAAAAAAATATTTGTGTCCTTTTGATACGCTTTGGTTTTCGGTTCACCTAAAATGATCGATGACAAAGGCATTTTTCTGCAGCGGCAGCGGCAGCGGCAGATGCTTCAAAAAACTCTCTAAAATTTATGCGAGGCTAGCTTAATCGAACACAGACTGTCATACAATAAAACGTGCCTGTAAATGCTTTTTTACGCCTCCATAATAACTGAATAAAACAAAATAAAATATTGTTTGTGTTCAGTTCACATAAATTTTTGCTTTGGGTTTAACTGGCACATGTTGCTCGTCGTCGTCGTCGTCGTCGTCGTCGACATTGTCAAGTGTACATCGAAGGCTTTCGAAGGCTTTGCGAAAATTGAGTCAAAGTACACAAGCGATTCAATAATTGATTTGATTGGGTAGCGCTTATGACTGTCAATTTCATAAGGCACTCGCCAATGCTTACTCATACACGAGCAAACAACTCGATACAAAATGGCTGCATAGTTGTACATGTTAGGCAGCCATTTTGTATTATTGAATCCTTTGCCGTGTCCGCCGTTTCACCGGAAATGAACACATTTTAGCACTTTAGAGCAAGGCAAATTAATTGTTTGGCGGCGCTGTTCAATTGGTTGCTACTAATTGGTTTAGTGCGCACAAATCGCTACAGCAAGTTCATTTAATATCTTAAGCACTTGGATGAAACGGAAGTTAAGCAGAAAATGCAAATTTGCACTTGTAGGCTAATCAGCTGTGTTATAAAAAATTTCGCATAAAATAGATACGGACTTTGGCTACAACGTGGTTTGTTAATAATAAATCGACTAATGAAAGTAGCACAACATATTACTCAATGTTCACCGCTGCCATCAGCTAGTATAATTAAGCAATGAGCTGCTGCCATAAATTACGCAATCTACATAAAAGTCATTAATTTTATTATTTATAGCAGTAGTCGGCCGCCTATATTTGACGTAATTAAGTTCGGCAACGCATGAAAGTTTATATATGACATTGGCTTATGTTTTGCGTTTTGTAGCGTTGTAAATGTTTAATGTTGCAGAAATTGCAAATGTGTCGTTAATAAATTTCGCTTTGTATATTAGCTTTGATCGTAAATATTATTGGTTTGCGTAGGGTGTTGACAGAATGCTTGGTTATATGGTATTTTCCTACTAATAAAATTTTGCAGGTGTGGTTGTAATGAACTCTGCGTTTATTGGGTATTTAAACGTGTAGTTCAATGACTTCACTTAAATATCTTTTTTTATATCTTGCACGCATTTGTAGGTAGCTGTATATATTGTATGTAGAGCCATGAGGAAGTAATAGTACTCGATTTTACTAATAAAAAGCAAAAATAAAAACCAGTAAGAGTGGAGCATTATGCTTGTGAGTACACTTTTTTTTTTAATAAGAAACATTTTTTTTTTAGACGATTTAGTAATGAGCGTCCAGCTGGTTGCCTATCTGAGCAGAGCATGGTTTTAACTATAGCTCTTAGGATACAAGATATACATTTTACTACTCAGAAATAATTTCAACTGAATGCGTTGGGATTTTATTTTATTTTGTCAATAAATATTTTAAATTCATTTATTTTTAGTGGCCAATGTGACTTATGATTAACAATTAATTGCTTATTAAGTATCGTAGTGTGCGTGTATATGCTTACTTTTATGCAGAAAACATTATCTCGGCTGGTATCGAAGCTTTAATGCACGTACCTCGATTTAACTATAATTATAAAAAGGGTGAGGGTGCTGTGCTTTATTGGTACACGATGTTAAAAATGAATAAATTTCAAAATAAATACGAATTTTTTAACCCAACCGCCACATTTTACTGACTTGCTTACTTAAATGGCCTTCTACCGCATTCAGTAAGGCGCGCTAGCCTCTATAATCTTGTGCGCGCTGGTGCCAGTCGTTTTGAATACCAAGTACGAAGAGATCTCTCCATACCTGGTCATGCCAACGCACGGCCGGTCGTCCATTATTTCGGCGTCCTCCAATCAAGTTTGGGCACTCCATATAAACCATTTGTGCTGAAGTTCTTTCATCCATTCAAATAAGGTGACCAGCCCAGTGCAGCCGCTGAGATTTTATGCGCTGAACTATGTCAACCTCAACGAATAGCTCGCACAGCTCGCGCTTCATACGGGACCTAATCTTTCCGCCGACTCTAATAGGACTAAAAATCCTATGGAGAATTTTCCTCTCAAAGACTTCCAACGCTGTTGCATCTGACTTAATCACGGTCCATGCCTCTGCGACATACAGTAGAACCGAAAGCATCAGCGTCTTATATATCTTTATTTTCGTCCGTCGAGAGAGGGCTTTACTTCTCATTTGCTTGCTTAGCCCAAAAAAGCATATGTTTGCAAGCGTCATTCTTCGCCTGATATCCAGGCTGACGTTGTTGTTACTGATTATCTCTGTTCCAAGATAGACGAAGTTTTCTACAACAATGAAGTTGAAATTCTCCATCGTCACTGACCGTCCAAGACGCATTGACGGAGTGCGAGAAGACACCAAGTACTTCGTCTTGTCCTCATTCCCCGCTAGACCCATGAGCCGAGACTGTTTTTCAATCTCTCAGAACTCCTTGCTGACTCGCAATTTCTGCGTACCGATGATATCGATGTCATCGGCATAAGAGAGCAGCATCACTTCCTTTTGGAAGATCGCGCCCGGCATACTCAGGAGATTGAAAAATCGCACGACAGCGCATCACACTGCCTGAAACCTCTCTTGGTATCAAAGGGTTTCGAGCGGCTTTTCCTTACCTTGACAATGTTTTATATGTGTGATAGCGTCATCATGCAAAGACGAACGATCTTTGCCAGGATACCTAGTGCAAACAGGGCGTCGAAAAACTTCGATCGTATCGGCGTGTCGAATGAGGCTTTATAGTCGACAAATAGGTGGTGTGTGTCATTGTTGAACTCACTGGTCGACCTTTTTGGACTGAAGCCACACTGATATCGTCCTATCAGTGAATCCGTATATAGTTTCAGCCTATTATATCTTGAGAAGATGGTGAGGCTTCCAGGAGCAGTCGGGAGAGTGTTTATGAAAAGACTTTGTTGGTCTGTTCTAATTGCAGCTGCGACAAGAAAGTGGTCCGAGTTGATGTTACGCAACGTTCGCACGTCTAACACGCTCGATGCGTGCCTACCGGCAATCAAAATATGATCAATTTGGTTGCGTGTAGTGATCTGGACTCAGCCATGTAGCCTTGTGAATGTTAAGGTGTTGAAATCTGGTGCTACTATATTCCGTATTGCGGCGAAATCGATCAGACTCTCTCCATTACTGGAGGTAATGTAGTGCAGGCTAAATTTTCCAACGATTTGGCCAAAGATTCTTTCCGTCCCAATTTTGGCGTTGAAATCGCCAAAGATGATTTTGACTTCGTTTATTGGACAGCTTAGACTTTCTCTCATAGAACTCATCTTTAGCATTGTCATCCTTCTCTTCGTGCATCGCGGCCAAGCACTTGTCAACAGGCGTGAATCTGGAGACGAGGCTACCTAGTTTCCTACTGACCACGAGTCCGCAACTAATTTCGTGCTTACTCTCATGGCAGCTGTAGTAGATGAAACAGAATGCTTTTTTAGAGCAGCCCAGTCCTATGCATTGTATTTCATGGATTGCAGTGATGTCAGCCTTGCATCTTTCGAGGACATCAACCAGCTGGATATTTGCAACATCCCAATTAATTGTGTGGACATTCCAGGTGCATATCCGTAAATTATAATCCTTATATCGTTTGCTTGGATCGTCATGCGTCATCATAGGATTTCATCCAAGGCTTTCTTTTTGTTTTCATTGCAAAGAAATTATGTTTTGGTCAAAGAAGGTATGGAAGCTCCATCAATCATTAAATGAACTATCTCGTGATACATACAAATGCGTATTGAATTTGTTTCATCTGAAGGAACAAGAACACAATGCTTTGGATGCTATCGAGCGTAAGATCAAAATCCTATTTAAAAATATGCATCTGGAGAATGTGGCTAGATTTTGTAGGTAGATTTTATGAACATTTAGGCACAAAATGCGCTATATATCTCCAGTTTCGGTCAGCATCCAATTTCTTGTCTTTTCTTAGGAAAGCCAGCATTAAGTCCAGAATATTTATTTATAAAGGGGAATCGAGCAAGGCGAGGACACCATTCTGTGGCCAACACACATACTACTCCATTTTTTAGTATGTAAAAAAGCAGAAAACGAAGTTTAATTTGTTTTCCACTTGATTTGATTCGCTTTGCTGAAGCAACAGCCGAAGTTCATATAATCTGATTTGTTGTACCTGAATAGCAGCAAAGCAAAAAAGAAACACCAAAGAGCTTATATATGTATGTGTCGACGTTACACAAGGAGTTTTAAAAAAAATCAACAAAAAAAGGTCCTTCCCTGCGCTAATCCCATTCAGATGAATAGTATAAATTTATGTGCGCCATATATTTTATTTTGCAATTCCATCGATTTTCATCTCCAATAAACACGCTAAGTATCCATTTTTATTTCATTAATTAATAGGCTTGCAAAAATAATGATAAGAGCTGCAGCAATCATCAAAACAAATTAAAAGAAATAGCACACGCAGTCCGAAAAGGTTCACCGTGTACCTACAATAAAAGTGGAAAAATAAAATAAAATAAAAAAAGAAGAGAAATATTTCGTAAATATAAAACGAATAATTAGCATATTTCAAATTAATTAATTGCCTGCATAAACAGTAACTGGCCACTCAATCTCGCTTTGGCATTCGCGTGTTCGAGCATAACGCTTAATGAGCCTTAACTTTCTGCCAGTCTGTTGACGGTCCCGTCGTTCCGTCGTTCCGTCGTTCCGTCGTCCCTTCGTTCTTTTGTCCGTGGCTGCGTATAATCATGGTATTTTAAGTGCTCCCAGCTGAGTTTGATAAGCTAAAATGCGCGTTTGTGCATTGAGCCGGACGCACTTTAATTGTTGCGTAATTGAGTTGTTATCAGCGAAAAATATTTTATAGGCATACAATTGCAGGCAGTTGCATTGTTAATCCTTTTGTATTATTTATCATTATTTAAGTCCACAGAGCTACACAGTATGCAGCCTTGAGTTGCGTAACTGATTGTGCAAATTGAAAACTGCTGAGTTTACATAAAACTCTTCCAAGGTGATTAATATTTTTTGCTTTGCTATTGACTTGTTACTTTTCCTCTAATGGAATTTGTTGCATTTTTTATTATAAGGCTTTTACTATATACCCTTCGCACATAGTAAGCAAAGTGTATTATGATTTTGTGAAACAGTTTGTTAGGCATTGTCTATGAGCTAAGCTTAATACAAATCTGTAATAAGAGTTTGTATGTAGTCATGAAGTAGCACCTCTGGCCAAGCTCATTCATCTTTCCAAAGCTTCCACTCCTCATCTCACATCTGTGCCGGGTTGAAGTATAACACAAGCCGCGACGAGAGTAGAGCAGGCTGCAGACAGAGGCTAGGCAATAATAATAATAGTAGGCAGGGTGGACTGAATACTTTTTCGCAGCTCGTCGGAACTTAAATAAAATAAATAGTACTCCTATAAAAGCAGCGAGGTCAACACTAAAACCAGACACCAGCCGGGGAGTACAGAACAGTCGCCTTCAGTCTAGAAGCAATGAAGATTCTAAAGCGACATTTTACTCAATCGCCAAAAAAGGGTTAATTATTCATTCAAAAGGAAACCATCTTACCCAGCGTTGTTTCAAGTAGTGATTCAATTGAACAATGAGTCGGTGGAACTGCTAGCGCAGAGCAACAAAAAGATGAACTACGTCTTCAGTAAATTGCAGCTGAAAATACAAAAAACGGACGCAAAGAAAAGGAAACAGCTTCTTAACCCATGGATACACCAATTGAACATACAATGGATGTGGACACTGACAAGTTGACTGGTGAAAAGTGGCGGTAGACGGTAATGGTGAGTCATCGGCCATTAAGTGAAGATCATGATAGTCTGCTTTGATCAAAGATTTCAGATGTTTAGACGTTTATAGGTGTTATAACCGGACACTGACATGATCCCATTTAGAAGCTAATCGACCAAGCCGAATCTATCAAAAACTGTGGCGAAAAGTAGAGCACTCTGCAGCCATGTGTAGAAGTAAATTTTTGCAGTTCTTTCTAAACATCCTTTCACAATATCTCCCAAATTAAGATTATAAGTTTCGTTAAATCATCCCAGTTTGTTGAAGGAGCAAAAGAAATGATGATGTCTGCCATGGGTCATTCAACTTTACCTAACATGGTTATTTGTTGTAAGGAATTGTCATAGATGACTGGAAGAAACTGCTTCAGTTTCTACAGTAGTAATCCGTTGAAGACATCGCATCACCATCAAATTAAATCAGCTGATGTAATCCAGGATCCCTCCGATCTTTCTTTAAAATACTTCTTATGTTGCAAAAGTTCAACGATTGTGATGATATTTTTGATATCTTTTCAACCTAAACCTCTCAAGAAAATGGCGCTTTAAGAAACTGATTGTGGTTTCCTCTGGCAATTTGGCAATATACAGTGTGTACACCCATGTCCAAAAATAAAGAATATCCGATCGAACATCTCTATCTGTGCTCATGATGAAGTCAGTATGTTTGATACTTAGCTGACAGTAGAGAAGAACAATCTTTCAAGCCAGATGCAATCCAATAATTACCAAACGTACAAAAAAATAAGTAAGAAAATTTACAGTCGGGCTTAGCCGACTGTAAGAGGCCTTTTACCAGTACAGGTCGCCTAACAAACACAAATGTTTCCGACCATTATTTCTACCTGTTACATACATTTGCACAAAACCAATAAGCACTTGTACCATCTACCTGTACCTACAGGGCCTAAAAAGCAGATATATACACCGTATTTTTAAAGCCTTCGAGCACATGTTCCGATGCAAATGTTCTGGGTTACTATGGTGTTGCCTGTAACCAAATTAATGGTTAAGAAGTGCAGTGTATTATTCTGGAATTGCCAACATTGTATCAAGGATAATTATTTTAGATAAGTTTTATTGATCTGTATGATCCTACAAGTTTCTGCTGTTTACTATATTTCGGAATTATCACAATCATAACATCTTGTTATACCCTGTACCCGGACAGAAGAAGGCGAAGCAGACTTTATATCCTACTTCCTACTAAAATTATAAATACGAATGTTTGTGTGTATGGATGGATGGAAATATGGATGAACGGATGTATGGAAGGATGTATGGATGGATGTATGGATGTATGGATGGATGTTTGGATGGATGTATGGAAGGATGTATGGATGTATGAATGTATGGATGTATGGATGGATATATGGATGAATGGATGTATGGAAGGATGTATGGATGGATGTATAGATGTATTGATGTATGGATGTAAGGATGTATGGATTTATGGATGTATGGATGGATGGATGTATGGATGTATGGATGGATGGATTTATGGATGTATGGATGGATGTAAGGATGGATGTATGGATGTATGGATGGATGTATGGGTGTGTGTATGGATGTATGTATGGATGGATGTATGGATGGATGTATGGGTGGATGTATGGATTGATGTATGGATTAATGTATGGATGGATGTATGGATGGGTGTATGGATGGGTGTATGGATGTATGGATTTATGAAAGTATGGGTGGATGTTCCTCTCTTACGTCTAAGCCGGATGTATGGATATATGGATGGATGTATGGATGGTTGTATGGATGGATGTATGGGTGTATGGATGTATGGATATATGGATGGATGTATGGATGTATGGATTTATGGATGTATGGATGGATGGATGGATGTATGTATGGATGTATGGATGTATGGATGTATGGATGGATGTATGGATGGATGTATGGATATATGAATGTATGGATGTGTGGATATATGAATGTATGGATGGATGTATGGATGTAGGGATGTATGGATGGATGGATGGATGGATGGATGTATGGATGGATGTATGGATGGATGTATGGATATATGGATGTATGGATGTGTGGATATATGAATGTATTGATGGATGTATGGATGTAGGGATGTATGGATGGATGTATGGATGGATGGATTTTCCTCTCTTACTTTTAAGCCAGATGTATAGATGGATGTACAGATGGATGTATTGATGGATGTATGGATGTGTGGATGTATGGATGTGTGGATGTATGGATGGATATATGGGTGTATGGATGTATGGATGTATGGATGTATAGATGTATGGATGTATGGATGTATGGATGTAAGGATGTATGGATGTATAGATGTATGGATGTATAAATGTGTGTTTGGATGGATGTATGAATGGATAGATGTATGTTCCTCTTTTACGTCTAAACCGCTAAGCCAATTGGCATGAATTTTTGTATAGAGATGGATGCGTCGATGGTAAAGAACAAAGACTACATTTTAACAAAATTGGATGGGGAAATGCCCAACCAGCCCATATAAACGATAAACAAAAAATTTGTCATATCTTTGCATTAATTTAAGGTACAGAGATGAAATTTGGAATACATGTTAAGAGGATCAGGAGAAGTTAACGTGTTTAGTTTTGTCAAAATCGGAGAGGCGATACTCCACCCCCATATAGTTTGCTAGTGTAGTAAGCTTTAAGCATTTTGAATTGAATGCATAACTCATCTGGTGTGATGAGATAGAAAAACTATTACCTTGTTCTGTAATTGATCACCAAACGCTTTTGCGAATTCAGAATCTAAATGTAACCATGTGCTGTCAGGAATCTGAAAGGAGATTGCTGTCTTATATGTCGTGTGGCTTTCCAAAAATTAAACGTGAGGTTCTTTTTTTTGGCTCCGCATTGAGGAGCAAGTCTTCCAAGTATTTAGTTTGGATGTCATATAACCATTGCATAAGCACTTTTTATGTATGTAAACGTGGGTCTTAAAAGAGATGGGGTTTGATTGGGAGTCAGAGAAAGTTGTGTTTAGCCAAAAACTATCCAGCATCATGAATGTCACTCATGAGTCTCTCTTTTAGTTACGAGCGCAATATCGGGAAGAATAGGACATGTAGACTTCCTAATATTTGATAAAAGAAATGGAGTGAAACATTCTGTCCCAAGATTTTTGTATTTGTACGAAGACAGCATTGCAAGGCTTTCAGAAAACTACTAACAACTCTCTGAAGCAGTTCAGCTGTTAAGCTTTACTTGCACCGAAAAGCATCCGAACTGGTGATCTGCAAATAATTTGTGTTTAAAAGTAATCAGATGAACCACCTATTTTGCCCATTTTTTATTTATAAAAATTTCCCTCATATAACTTTTGAACAGCAATTTTAGTGCATTTCATTCAATTTCTTTTATGCTTTACTAAATTGAAGTATATTAAAAAGTCGGTACTGCCGAATGTAATATCAATTTTTTTTCTTCTATTTTTTCTTGCGCTTCTTGTGCAAATTTTCTAATTGACATGCACTTCGTTTGCAACGCTTGTCAAACACTTGTTGCAAAATTTATGCATTGAGAATGTAATCGAAAATTGATAGAATTTTCTAACAAACCAGAGTCTATAGTACAAATAAAGCAAATCATTTCTTAGCTTTGATTGCTTTTACATGCAACATGCTTCTGCCTCAGTCTTTGCACAAAGTCTAATTTATATGCAAGGATTTTCTCTAAGCTTATCGAACATTTTGTGACAACCGTGCATAGCTACAAATTATTGTATGATACTAGTTTCGACAGCTAAATGTATTCAAATTTATATAATTCCTAGTATTAGAAATTGTGTAACTATTTACTTAAAGCTTTCATCTTTTCGTGTCTCCATGGAAATTATTTTAATATTTCTATGTACTTACATTACTGAAGACAATCTAAGTGAATTTTAGTCTTAGCTGTGGCTTAAGTGCGACATAATGTGCTACTATTAGGCAAATTACATGGAAGAGCTCTGAGCAAAACTTAATAATATTATGAGAAACTTTTTGGCAGTTCTATTTAATTAAATTCAAATTGATTTGAATTTCGGCTTGGCGTGGCTTAGTTTGAGCGGTTGGTTTTACATTTTGAAATACTTAAAATTGTCAAAGTTTTGCTATTTTTTTTTTTATAATTTGCAGCATGTTTTGGTTGTATGGAAAGTTTTTATAATGAATTGTAACGTTTAAGCGCACCGGTTGTGGTGGGATGAACATTGAGGAAAAGCAAAACTTCACATTAGCTCCATAACAGCATGGGTTTTTATTACAGCATCTGGTTTTATTAACCAAATTACTTGTTTATATTTGATTCGTTATGGTTAAAAAAATATTAAGGAAGCATTTTATATTTTAAAGGCTGCATAAAAACTGCATAAAATTCAAATATAGACAAGTTAAGAGCAAATTTGAATGTTCCATGAACATAGTAAAAGTCTAACAAACAATTTGTAGGTCCTCTGGTTAAATCCAGCGGCTTAGTACGATTTAAGCGTCGAGAAGCATTATTAGTAGGCGAGCCTCTGCGTTAACATGATGACATAATGTTATGTGATGGGATAACGCAAACTGTTTTATTTTCTCTTCTACAGTATCGATGTGAAGGTCCAGGTGTGTGAAGGAGGTTTCGCTAAACTTTATTTTGAAAACGTTGATTTATTTCAATTGTAGTTTCGGGAGCCTTTCCCCAGAGCTGTAGACTACATTTGTTTGTAGATAATTAGCTTCATGGTGAGTGATAATTGAGAGTTTATATATAAAAGCTTCCAGCTTAGTTTTAAATTTAGAATTATACCCATATACTTGGCACAGTTTATGAATGTATACTAGGGATTGCATGTCATCACCTTATTTGTGAACTTTAAAGTATTGACGTAGGGTATCTTATAGAGTCAAAAAGTTGTTAGTGAAGCATAAACACTAGGAAACTGACCAATTTTGTACAAAAAGTCACAGCTGATGCGAACACAAACTATCTCTGAGCGCTATTAACGACAAATAGTCCCATCGCATCTAATCAAAAAGGCTGACGATACCTGGGCCACATCTTCGCAAGAAACTGGTAAAACTTTCGCTCAAAATTTGGAGGCAAGGCAGTGCAAGTTGACCTCCCAGTTGCTTCCATTACAGCCGAGGAAATCCAGATCAGGAAGACTTCAGTCAAAGATGGACTGGAAAACTTTTCGCTAAAAGTCATGGCAGCCAAAGCAGTACTTTTCATATAAGCCCATAAGCTTACTTCTTGCGGTAGCCAAGCTGTTTGAAAAGTGTCTGTTGACGAGGATGCAGGTGCTTGAAACTGTCAAAGGACGGATACCACCTTTCCTGTTTAGATTCCGGAAAGCCCATGGCACTTCAATCAAAAATAGTGGTCAATTTTATTGTCGAATGTTTTGAGGCCAAGTAGTACCTGTTGATACCTACGTAGATATAATGCAGGCCTTTGACAGAGTTTGGTCGCTGTGTACAGTTCTAATCCTAGTTAGTATACTGCAGATTCTTCTTTCCCATACTTTGTTTATTTGGATTGGATATTTTATTCCAATAGTTAAATGGGTGCCATTCGCTCATTTCCAGGTTCTTTAATGTTACTTCAATGTACTTCTTGATGTCCTTTTGAAGACCGGGCATGACATTCACACATGGTGCTCATCCAGCTAGTTTCGCCGCGTTACACATAGTAGCTTTGTTAGGCCCTGTACCGAAGGTACAAGAGCTTATTGGTTTTGTGCAAATGTATGTAACAGGTAGAAATAATAATCGGAGACCCCCGATAGAGGAGTCGATATAGACATGTCCGTCTGTCCGTCCGTCCGTCCGTCCGTCCGTCCGTATGAACGAAAGGATCTCAGAAACGGTAATAGATAGAGACTTTGTGTTTTTTGCATTCGACTAGGACTGCTCCGGAATTTTACAAGTTTATTTTAAAAACTTTCCCCTCCCCCCCTTCTCCATAAAATCACCACCAAGGGTTCAAATTTCTTCGGCACAAAAAAAGTAAGTATGCCAGTATAGAGATATCGTCCTTCTTAGCCAAAATCCAAAAAGTTCATCAAAATCGGATAATATATGACGATTTTATAAGCAATTGAATTTGAGCGACCCCCCTTTTCGTTTCATACATAAAAAAATGTTCTAAAGGCACTTAGTCGTGCAGTGAAAAGTGGTCATGTGTTTGGTCATAAGCTAGGGGAACATTTAATGTGTTTCTTAGGCTACCTGAACTGGTACAGGGCCTCTTACAGTCGGTTACGCCCGACTGAAATTTCTTTACTTGTTTTGGTTTGGTGTTGTCTGCAATAGTATCGCATAAAAGATTGTTGGTGTTGTAGAAGTTGGCTTTACCTTGGAGAGTGGATAGATGATATGCATTCCCCCGTCAGAGCTTGTTTAATAGCCTTTAGTATGGCTACTGCTTCTGCTGTGAAAGCGGAGTAGTAAGCTGTTCAACAACAGCATAAGTTGTTGCAGAATCAGACTTAGAACCATCTGTGTAGAGCCTTCTCCAGTTTGTGTATACAGATGTTGCTTGAAACTTTTCAATAATGTTCTGTTCATCAAGGTGATGTCTTTTTATATGTAACAGTACTGTCCATGGTCCCAGAACAAGCCTTTGGTATAATTGCGTACTCAAGGTACTAGCGGAGAGTTCCATGTAGCTAGGTGACTGCTTGCCCTTGGCACCTAGGCCAACAACAAAAATGAGACTACACGAAGATAAACCCATGTGTGGTACCTTTAGTCTGCTACCATACGACGCCTCCTAAAGACTACCCTCGCAAAATATCTTAATACCTTATCCTCAGCTGCCATGGAGAGTATTCTACTTACATCATAC
Source organism: Leucophenga maculata (assembly GCA_035044805.1). Taxonomy (NCBI): domain Eukaryota; kingdom Metazoa; phylum Arthropoda; class Insecta; order Diptera; family Drosophilidae; genus Leucophenga; species Leucophenga maculata. The sequence continues at coordinate 16,692 of JAWNNP010003582.1, read as the reverse complement.
GCACCATCACGACGTACAACACCCAACGCTGTGAGGTCTCTGACATCCTCGTACAGTGGGCATTAACAAAGGACATGTTTCCATGTCTTCTCGTAAAAACCCACAAACGCAAGCAGAACTTATATGTAGACCAGTCAGCAAAGACAGATTGCAAGGCAGAGGTTCAACGCAAAGTCAGGCCTATCCATAACAGATGTGACATTACGGATTTATCACTACCAACCCACATATACTGCCAACTTGAGAGTACGCACTCACCAAGTAGCCTTTTCCCTTTGGACAAACCTAAGCTTTCCACAACAGACAACCATTAACCCTGTAGCAAAGGAAGCTGCATCTTAAGCCTGAATCCGACGGCATGCCGAACAACTTCATGGTCAAGAGGAGGAACCTTCATCACGACTTGCATAACCTCGGTCAAAACAGTTCGACATGCCTAACAGGACAACGTAACATACAGGCGATCCGCATGTTGCACATGCAACAAACAAACCAACATATATGCCAAGCACACACTTCCACTGAGCCCAATGTCTGCTCTTAAAATACACTGCAATTGGTTGCAAGTAATCGTTCCCTCAAACGGACAATAAGTGGGAGAAAATACATCCTTTTTTTTCGACCAAATGCCAAGATATCTAATTATGACAAAAAAATGCCGATTTAGTGACAGCTTGCCCGTAAGGAGTTACAGGTCACAGTCTTGTGCTTAACTCAAGACTGTCAGTCACATACATCTTCTTAGCAGATTTGCCAGGCGTGAAGTTGAACTTTCAATAAGACATTCGATCTTCAACTAAGACATGCGGCCGCTTAACCAGTATCCGCTCAAGAACCTTGCCGAGAATCGGGAGCAGACTGATCACCCTATAAGAGCTCGTAATACTGTGAACTATTTCTGGAGCGAAATTATGCTGGTACACGAGTAGTGATAGTTGTTCTCACTAACACACCTACTGCATAGGGCACTCAGATATATCGGGATAACCTTCCTACAGATCTTTAAGCAATACTCAGGCATCATCTTTATTTCGATCTAAAAACCCACGCCATTTCGACTCTTTTGTACCATCTTTAGTACAACCTCATGGCAAGTCTGAGATCCTGCTTAAGCAGATCCACTTTAGTGGGCGCAGTGGATCTGGCCCTTTGGAATTACTTTCGTAGGCGCTTTACCGTTATGCTCTATGTTCACCACCTAACCCTCTTCAAGTCTGTCTTACGGTATTATTAACAGCGATAATCCAGGTGTTCATTCGCTCTACCAGTTCATCAATGATTGGACTCCTGAAGACCTTAATGGGGTGGCCATTGCCATCTCTTCTTCATTTGGTGCACCACCTAATGCTCCTCTCATTCACACTCAAGGATGGGGTATAAGCCATCTCAATATGGATCATATTGTGATCACTTACTCCCCTCTAGAGCTCCATCTAAAACTAAACCACCTAGCTGCCTCATTTACTAAAGTAACATCAATATCTCTAACTCCACACGGTCCTGCGAACGGTCCTGTCCTTGGACACATCCCATTTTAACATCATAATCCCACTATTATGATTTTGATAACTAGATGCCTGTCAAGATACCTTAGTGAACCATTGTTCGGATGATGCATTCGCATCGGTACCAAGGTTGACAGGATTGCTAATCACCTGTAGTAGCACTGCATCCATGTACGCAACTTAAAAATAAAAATGCATCCAATTCAGTGTAATAGTTTCCAAATTTGTAGACTGTGCCTTCAACTCACCAAATCAACATAAAAAAATTATTTTACTTTAAACCTTAAACATGAAAGAAGGATTAAAAAAGTATAATACTTCTTGTTATACAATAAAAGAGTCCTGATTGGACAACCTGCAGAATTAATTGTTTAAACATTTCATCATAATTGCACGAAAACGCAGCTTATATGCTGCTGGCAAAATTTAAAGGACATCTTTAAATTAGTTTGAAGCTAAAGTGAAATCGTAAGCATATACAAGTACAGCATACACATACTTCCATTCCGAAATTCAAATGCACTGAGACAAACATGCATGAGAAATTGCAAAACACATCCGTTTCCGCTTCTTGTTTTCGCAACAGTGCACAACTCAATTCTCAAACGAATGGCTTAAATTGTTATTAAGCAGAAGTGCACTGCATACCTCGCACAAATAAACATTTCAGAAAATTGAGTTTGTTTAAAGTTTCACATTTTGTCTAATTTTGCACGAGTTGAGCAAAGTCCACTTGGATTTACAGCCACATCCATAGCCAAAAACGACAATTAGCGCATAACTACTTTAATTATAAAAAAAGGACATATATATTCCGGCGGCGGCACTGATGAATGAAATGTGCGCAGTTTGAAAAACAAAATAGTCTGCTTCGCTCTTAAAACTATGTTCCAAGTTCTACGTCGTCGATCGATGCGCAGCTCAGTCGCTTTAGTCTACTTTCACTGTGTGACACTTATTGTCCTTATCGTCCTTCCAACTTGCTACTGCTGCACTTTTGTAATTTAAGCGCACTGGAACCATTTTAATTTAGTTTTGCTTTCCTTTGCTTCGAAAAAGCGCGTTGAGCTGCATTTAAAGGATTGGAATGGGAGTGGGCGCAAGCCAAAAAAAAAAAAACTTTTCTACAGACAGTTGTCGTCGTATTTCGATACAGTTGTTGACTACTGTGAATTGTGTAGCAAGGACGAAGGTGAGGTGAAGTGTAAGGGACAGCTTGGAAAGCAAATACAAAACGGAAGTATGCACCAGCAGCGTCTTAATAAAAAGATACAGCAGGCGACTGTGTTGCGATACGTGGTGAAGGAGGAATGGCAGAGGGTTAATAAAATGTTGGTAATTAGTATTTAAAAGGATGGATTTGTACGGAACCATTGGTTAGCTACGAAGACAATTGTTTCGGCATCTGCTACTGTCACTCATCAACAAAAATACATGATTGTACATGCTTATATGCATACTTTTGAGGGTTGATAACAACACGAAACAATTGTCTTCATAGCTATCTACTAATTTTGTGTACAAAAGTTGGTGTTATCTCTTCACATTGAAAGTCACAATGCAAACTGGATCCAGTTGAAATCGTCAAAGCATAACAAAACATTTTGCATATCCTAACTTTTATTAGCCACCCGTGTTATAAGTTTGTAGGTGGTGTGCGGTTGTGGGTGCCGCTGCATGTTGGGTGTTGTGCTAAAATTGCTTACCACTATTGTCTATTGAGTTGCTATACGGCTTAGAATAGTTTTATATCTCTTGCGCTACTCTGTAGTGTTTTCCACTTTTGCTATTTGTAATTGTGACAATTTTTTGTCCTCTTTTTTTTTTCATTTCGACAGCTTGTATCTAGCTTCATCATCTTACGAGGGTGGAAACAAATATCTTCTAGAATTCTCATTCGAAACTCTTAATGGTGTGCCCACATAGTACCAAAATTCAGCTCAATCGGTTGAGCGGTTTCGGAGTCTATAGGGAACATAGGAAAGGCATATTTAGTATGTAATATTTAGTGGGAAGCTCGAAAGAATTGATTCATACGAATTATTTTTTGACAAGCCAAGAGCATGTTCGACAGAATATGAAATTATTTTGATAATTTTTCGTACCTGAACACTCGTCCAGTACAACATTTTAGAGCGTTGCGTATTGAACATCGACGAGAGAGAGAATGTACATAGCTGTTAGTCAATGAGGAAAATTACTTAGGACTTTATATTGTCCTGTCTAGTGGTTGGCTGAAGATTCTACTGGACTTGAGTCAAGTGTGTCAAAATATTTTTGTCTTGCTTTGTCGATTGCTGGACCTCTGCATATGAAGTGCTCTAGAGCCATATTGGTTTTACCAAGCTTTTTCGCTCGAGCTATCCGACAATGTCCGAGTTTGTCCATTAACAGTCTACAATCTCTCCTCTGGAGCCTCAGCAAGGAAGGCTAGTTTATTGTTCTATTCGTTGCATATTATTCTGGATATTGTGCAGCTGGTTCCGTGCTCTTTTCAGCTTTAGTACAGCCGTCCTCCTCCAGTTTGCTATAAAGTGTCTGTAAGAATGTTGATTCTTCTTTGCATCGGTGGTTGGGAATACAAAAGATGTAATCTTGTTCTTGAAGAGATGCTTGCAAGAGTTTTATCGCTGATTGGCTGTAATGTAAATTCCTTGGGCTACTTCAGCTTCTATATTTGGTATAAGGGGAAATAAGCTGAGGTAGTTGAGTCGACTTGAATTCATTTCGTATGTGAATAAATGAATTGCGCGTTGGTCAAGTCTGCTGATTCCACTGTCTTTATGAGAAGCAGGTATTGGCAGTCCTCTTGTCCGTGCTATTGCTGAAGTTTTCACCAACTGAGTCGCGCGTAAATATCTGGGAGACAGGCATTTCCAGCGCTGTTGAGACAGGAGTCTTCAATGCACTATAGTGCCTGCCGTAAGATCCTCTTTTCATCCTTTTTTCTACATATTACTCCTTATAATTTTACGGTATTTTTAAGTATCCGTAGAGTTCCACTTATTCTCTATACTTCTTCGTGAAAAGAATTAAACACATTAGTTAATTATTAACAATGTGTCGCTTCCGTTGACACATTTTTGAATGCGCCTGAAAGGTCTAGGAATGCTCCTAACTCATATATGTTGTTTAATGCTTCCTTAATGGTAGCTAGTAGGAAATTAAGCGCGGATTACAGTGATTTCCCTTTCATTTAATCTAGCAGGAAAGATTAAGACTAATCCAGGAAGTATGAAGCTTTTAAACGAGTCTGTAGTCCATTCTATCTTGCCAGAAGTGTTTTGCACGGCTTAAAAAATTTCGGCTTAGAGGACGAAGAACGACCCGGACAGCCAAATAGGTTTGAAGATGAAGAAGTGGAGACATTACTCTATGAAGATGCTTACCAAAAGAAAAAAGAACATGCAAAAGCTTTGGATTTTGATCAAGCAACCATTCCAAGACCGTCTAATAGTAATGTGATTCAACCAAAAACTTGGAAATTCGATGCCTAATGAATTGAAACCTAGAGAGAACGAACGCCGATTCTGCATGTAGGAAATGTTACTTGAAAGCCAAAAGAAAGAAGTCATTTTTGCTTCGGATTGTCACCGGTGATGAAAAATAGATTCATTACGATAAGCACAAGCGCAAGAATGTGAAGCTCAGCCAACCATCAATAACTACGGCAAAGCTGAATACCCATGGCGCAGAGGTAATGCTCTGTATTTGGTATGATCACAAGGGTGTGTTGTATTATGAGCTCTTTAAATCGGGTCAGACGATCAAAGGGAACCTCTACAGAACACAATTGATTCGTTTGAAGAGAGCGATCGCGGAAAAACGACCAGCATATGCGACCACACACGAATCCATAATTTTCCATTATGACAACGCTTGGCCACATGTTACAGGACCGGTAAAAAACAGTTTGGAAACAGTGGTTGGAAAGTTCTACCTCACCTGCCTTATAGCCCAGACTTGGCCCCTTCTGCTTACTATTTATTCAGATCAATGAAAAATGCCCTCACCGGAATATGCTGCACTTCAGTACATGGTTTTAAAAATTGGCTCGAAGAAGTTCTTTTGGGATGGAGTCTACAAACTGCCAGAAAGATTGGCAAACGTCGTATCTTTCGATAAATGAACAATGAATTTATAACCTGGAAATATAAAGCGATAAAACAAGGCTATAGAATATCAGAATAGTTCGATAGGTTAGGTTAATCAGGCCACTCGACAATGTTAAGTTCACTTAAATATCTCTCGGAATCTCTCTTAAACCTTCTCTTGTAGATATTTGTAGCCACAGCGGATGATAGTCTATTAGGCTTTTAAACAGGTATGTGTGACTGTTGATCTGCTCACGAACAGAGAAGAGAACAGACCATGATCCGGGAAATCGCATCATTACGCACATATCAAGGTATGTTAACGATCTGACGTCAGAAGGAGATAGACGTTGGTCTCAAAAGCAGTACTGCATAGGGGAATACCATATGAGTTGACTTGTGTGTCCTAAAAGCCAGTTCAATATCCGCAATTTTTGGCGACTAGATGCAGTAGTCTTAACAATGTCCTTGCGCCTGGTGAGTCTCCCGCCAAGAGTGTACCCATGTAGCGGGCTATGTTCAACTGACGAATGACCGAGTTGTCTAGTGAAAGGGCTGGACAGGAATTTCTCCTAGGGGCAGCGCTGAGATTTTGTATTATTGACAGCTGTGTTCTAGCGGTCTGCCCAGCTGCTGAAACCATTCACGAACTACTGAGTGAGACCAGACTGACCCACTGACACAGGCTAGTCAAGTGTGTGCAGTGTGTAGAGGGCATGCCCAAGCACACTGCACTAAGATACACCAGCTCTATTGAGCTAGATCGCTCATCTCGAATCTGAATCCAAATAAGTACGACTTAACCAGCCGGAAGAAAGGAAATAAGCTTGATGCGAGCGAATGTTAGCTAGACATGCATGAAGATGTCAAAGCTGTATTGTTTAGTTTCAAAAGTCTCGGGAATATGCTGCACTGCTCAATCATCATACAAGAAATATTCTTTGGAATAATTTGAAGAATGTGTGCAGCAAGTTTATTGTTCGATATGACGCGACAAAAGATTCTCTGGCTTGCCAGGTTTCGGAATCATTGCGTAATCACAGCAAACGTCCATTACGAGGAGATGTATTGGATGCGAGCCATGGTGGAGAACTTACAGTAGCTACTCTGTCATCAATTCTATCGTAATCAGGGGCTTTGGTCTTCAAATCTGCAGACGTAATTTAATCGAAATAATAGGTGAGATAGGCTGCATGTCTGAGAATTCAGTAGTCAAAATAGCTAACGCTGCTACCGAGCTTCTAATAATATAAACGACAACCCTCGCATTACTATTCTTTCATTGTATTTCTAGTTTTCTGTATTTATTTACTTTTACCTTTGCTTTGTTGCTTGCATTTGCTTATTTGCATTCACTCGTCCGTAATTTAAGTTCAAGGATTTTTTTCCAAAGTTCTTGTGTCAGATTTAACATGCAGCAATTTCCGGAATTAACAATGCTTTTTTTTTATTTTCATTTTTTCTTAGAATAGTGTCTAGTGCGAAGCTGTGATAAATTATTAGAAAATGTCTCTTACGCAGTTTTCAACTATTTTTAGTTTGCATAAAGAAGGATGCACCCACAAAAAATTATACGATTTGATGCTATTTTGTTATGCATTGCAAGGAGCTTCTTTTTATTATGAACTGTGTAAATTACAGACCAGACTCAAAGTGGCTTATGCAAAATATATAGATTTGATGCATTAAAAATTAAAATATTCAAGTACATGAATCAAAAAACCAAACACATACATTCAACAGGAAACACCTCTAAATCAAAGCAACCAAAATTTATTCATGCTGCTCTCCAAATTCAATTTTCGCTGCGCAATGTGTAGCAAATTTTCTTTCTAGATTTTTATATACGAAACGTGTTAATCGAAAATTTATGCAAAATTATTACATAATGTCATTAGGATGAAAAATGTGAAAAGAATTCGAAAATAAATAAAATCTATGTGCGACGAGCAGTAAAAATTTACAAATGAATGAAGCGATTTAACGTGGTGCTTAGACCATTTGCACTTCGTATCTCTATATAACTCGCACTCTGAGCTACAATAATACTAAATTTTTTTCGTGTGCTTCCCTTAAAACGCTTACACATTGGCAGTTTTATTTATTCAAATGTTTGCGCACAGTGGGACAAAAGTTATTAAACTTCAAAAAATGGTAGTAATAAAACGTGTCGCCAACTTTAACAGTTCCAAAACTTCAAGCAGTAATCTTTCCTCGGACACTTAAAAACACTCACTGCATTCAAATCAATTATGTTCCATGTAGATCTTGGAATACTTTTTCGGATTTGGATCTTCTAGGCACTTCCATTGGGCTTTATTTCTTAACCCTATAAGCATTTTTTATCTTCAGCTACGAATTTTTTTATGCGAAAATGGATGGTCTTAAAAGATGCGCATGTGGCGGTTCTTTGGATCAAAAAAATTTCAGAAGAAACATGGTATGACTCAGCCGAAGTGCCGGCAAGTTCTGTAATAGTGATTCAACGATTCTCCAAACCAATTTTCTTAATTGATTGTTGACCTGCTGGAATTTTTCACCGAATAGCCCTTGGAACCTTGGAAGTTTACGGCAAGCATCCTCTATGACAGCAATCGTGTCAGAGGTGGCTTGGTCGCTGTCTTTGAGGTCGAAGACAAGTAATGTTCTGGTAAACACAAAAAAATGTAAGACAAAGAATTAGAATTATTGCTTTTTGTGGATCAATTTCAAATGCTTCAGAAGTTTTCAGAAATATTGGGAGTGGATAAGTCGTAAGTCAACAAAAGCCTAAAAGCAATCCGATTTTTCTCTTGTGAACAGTTCCTCGAATGTGTTTTGCATCGCAGTCTCAAGTGTAAAAAATCGTGAGCTTACCAAGCCCATCGACTTGCTTTGCAAAGCCAAATATTCATTACATGAAGTTTGTATCTTGTGTTTGGTTAGAGCAGCATGGCGTGATCTACTAAGAGCTGATCAAATTAAATGAAACAATCAAGGGGGAGCACTATGGGACTCAACTTTTGCATTTACGCCAAGCATAATCGGCCACAATACGAAGAAAGACATGAAAAAGTAATCACCGGTCGATACCTACTTGGCAACGCTGAAATGGGAAGTCCTACCCCAAGCGCCTTATTCTCCAAAGATCACTGTCAAATGGCACAGCAGAAGCTAAACATTGCAAATAATGGGTCGATAATTGCATAGTCTCAAAAGACGAGTCGTTTGGCCGAACTGGATATCCGAAAATTGCCAAAAAGAAGGGAAAAGTTGTGGCCAGCTGCTTAGAGTGTACCGAAGAGTATCCAACAGGGTCAAAAAGCTGCTAATCAGTCAAAAAAGCAGGATAATGATCTGTTCCTAAAAACGATTACTCCAAACGCGAGTACGAACTATTACAAAATAATATGAAAGACGATCACCATCAAAGTAACCTACACGCAAAACAGATGGAAGCTGGCCCAGAACCCTTCAAAGTTCGTGCGGAAACTTTTGCCGAGCACTTACGGGCTAGGCTAGAACATAGAAAGACCCCAGATGAAGATCAGGACTCTGAAAGTTCTACAAAAGCGGTATTTTTTTTTAGTATGTACTTCTTTTTTACGCTACATTGAGATTTGGACACTTCCCAAAACGTTGGAAAAGTCCCAAATCGTTATGATTCACAAGTCCGGGAGGAGCCCGTAGAGAGATGCCTATTGACGAGGATACTAGCGATCGAAGAAGTCAACCAAATTCCTAATACCTCCATTTCAGTTTGGCTTCAGAAAGATACACGGAATCCCTGAACAGCTGGTACACATTAGCCTAGTTACCTAGCCTTGTATACTCTCGTCACTTGGGACATGCCCACTAGGCGTACCATTTCAATGGACTTTCTCAGCGCTATTTTTGCGAACTACACGACCATCCCTGTCAGAGACGAGTGCGTGTACAACAACACTGATGTGCTGCTAAAAGGTGGAATATTGGTATAAACCTCAGCAAATGTGCATCAGTGACATACACACTCAGATAAGATGAATACCCTGGGGTCTTCCTCCTGGGTCAGCTGATTGGGCACTACGCTGTATCCAATTATTCCTTATTCATTAATAAGCAGACTGCTGACTAAATAAAACGACTTAAGCTAGCCAGATGCCTCTTGGAACATAGAAGAAAGCCAGGAGTTAAAATGAAACGACGCCTACAAAGAATTTTTCCTAGGAAGTTTGAGTATATAATATATATATTCCTGCGAATATATAACGAATTTTGTTTATCACTTATATGGAGAGTAGGGTACCACCTCCTCTGACCTTGATCAAACTCATAAAGTGGTCTTCTTTCGATCTCTTTAGCTCCGAAACCAATTATAATACCTATACCTCATATGGATGCATATTTTTTTAATGCTAATCAAAAATTTATATACTATATGGGATCTGCCTGTATCTGCCTGATATATACATGCATGACTTCCATTTTCGTACGAATTATAATTATTTGTTTGAGCTCTATTCAAAAGCTACAACTTCTTTGTAGGATTTTTAATCAAAGTTTGTGTTTAATTTGCATTTAAACTCAAATACAAAAAAAAAAAACAGTTTTCAGTTTTCTGTTACATCCAGGATTGATGAGATTTTAAATTAGTTTTAAAATAAGTTGCATTCATCTTTGTTCACGTTACTGTTTAAAGCGTCTGCGAAATGTAATTCTTTTGATAAATAATTGCAAAGTGTTTCTACTTATTCATGTTTCCTTTGTTCTCAGATCTCGAAATGCTATTCAAACTGCTATGTATTACTTGCTTTCGCAAACTTATAGGCAATGACAAGAAAGGTGGCTATAGTTGGGCGTATTTGTGGCACAGTTCAGTCGAATATGTATGCAAGGTGTGCCAAAGTTATACGGAGATATTTGGTGGACAGTGTTCGGCTTGGTATGGTTTATGTCCATGAATAAAAATAAAGAAAAATGTGTTAGAAACTGAGTTGTGAGAAAGTTATGCACAAGAATTTTTAAGTTCAGATGATATCAAGACCTTACGAAATGATTTGTCAACAGAAGTACTCCACTAAGAGAGGACATGTTCTTTGAAATAAAAACAGTTGAGCAAATTAACTGCAGCTAAAGGAACTTACGCGCAGATTCCGCAAGTAGCATTAAACTTGACTATACAAAAAGTTCATCGATGCATAGTATCTCATTTTTAATGTCACTATCTAGTGGTAGCGCAACGTAGCTTGCTTATGTCGAGTAATAATATATTGATTGAAGCTGCTGGTAGTGATGGCTGATCGTCAAGCACAACTTTTGATTAAAGGCTCGAAAAATTGACCGACAAAATTTTGTCCTTTTTGTATTTGTCGTACACACGTGTTCATTTAACTCATGCCTATTTAAGGTCTAAGTTTAAGTTTGTTAAAAAGAATATACAGGGTGCGCCATATCGAGCTTCGGTATAGAAACACTGAATAGCTTTGACTTCGTGAAGCGATTGCCTTGTGTAGGTACGTTTTGGAATCGTCAATTCAGTACAATTTGAGCCATGAATAACTTAACAACCATCATCGGCCCTTACTTCTTCAAAAAAGACGAAACAGTCGACGGCAAGCGATATCGGTGGATGCTGGCGCACATTGTGTGCCCGGAGATGCGTCGAAAGGGTCTAGAAAACTTCTGGTTTCAACAGGACGGGGCCCCATGTCACACAGCAATCGAGTTTTTGCAGCGAAAATTCCCTGGACGCGTTGTGTCAAAAAGAGGCGATATCGACTGACCGCCGCGTTCGCCGGATTTGTGGGGTTATCTGAAGAGCAAAGTGTACAAGAGCAAGCCCAAGACCATCACAGAGCTCAAGGAGAGTATTCGCACCGAAATGGCAAATATATCGGCTGATATGCTCGAGAAAGTCATGGAAAATGCTCGAAAAAGAACACTTTTTGCCATCAAGAACAAAGTTGGCCATTTGGTCGATATTGTATTCAAAAACTAACTCAAATGAATTGTAAAGGATCAATTATAAATAAATATAAAACATTTTTCATGAATTTTTATTTTTTTCCGAAGTTATTAAATATTTTCATACCGAAGCTCGATATGGCGCACCCTTTAAATATGAGTTCACGTGATGATGATTACTATGATGTAAGTTTATCTGAAGGAACTGCTTATATTCTTAATTCAGTCAAGGTCGCATCACCATGCTCGTCCACTTCCCTTACGAAGATGTGCTCAGTATCGTACAGAATTTTGTAGACATTTTTGATATCGGGTCAGATAAAGCATATTGGTGTACGTCCCCTACTCACTTCGGTTCTACCATCTTTTCATCATTGGCGACTTTTATCTCCAGGAAGAAAGCCAAGTTACTCCTGTAGCTGTGTCTGTAGACTTCTTACTTAAATTTGTCAAATCCATACTTAAAACGACTGCTGTATTTGGGAAAGCTTCAAGACCTTCCTTGAGATGGAGATTTTTGCGCTCGAAAGGGTTCTAAGCTGTGGTCCCGTAGCGTGAAAGAGTATTTTTGCCGTCTACTGCTTCCAGTTTTACTTTTGGGTACACCTTGTCAACTTAATATCTTGCCTTATAAAGGTAAGTATCTAGAACCCATGTACCGACCTAGTTTTCAGTCTCCGAAAACTTCTTACTCACTTGCCGTTATTTTGTACCGATGAGCTTGCAGTATCACTCCCTTTTTCAAGATCGAGTCCAATATATTCTTTATGTCTGGGTTTGTATTCAAAATACATCCTTAAGTCCACATTGAAAAAGACGAATGAAAGTGCATCATCCTGTCTAAAACTTATCTCGATATCAAACTGTTCAGAGAGGCTTCGTACTGCCCTGACATCGCTTTGTGTGTTGATTACCGTCATTCTGCAAAGATGATCTTTGCTGGGATACCTAGTGCAGATAGGTAAAGCGTTTGTTTGTTAAACTAAAGGTTCTTCTCCAACTCTGCCAATGACTCCCAATATTAAACGCTGTTTTCGCTAATATTTTTGAGCAGGACGTATCTTGGGTAATTTTTTTGGCGCAAGCAATGTCCTTCTGGATCTTCTGAATATTACACACTCGATATTCTAGAATTGTGGCTTGAAGCTTGAGAAAACGAACGACAATCTGAACTATTAGTTATTGTATGTAAGAGACTATGCTGTATAATGTAGTCTTATAAGCATCCCAAATTTCGTTGTGGGTAATAAACCCTTGCAGAACACCTATTCCCATTGTATAGACCTCTTTCTGAAAACAATTCTGAATGCATATGTATTAAACTAAAAGCTGAAAGGCGCAGGCAACATATTATTCAACTTGAAAAAAGGACCCAACCTGACAGACACGGAGACACTGCAGAAGAAAATTGAAAATATTTGCGTGCATCAATGATTTTTGAATGGAGTTCCAGGCTTTTTCCGAAATCCAAATTGTTGATCAGTAGCAATGTTTAGCCTTTCCAGTACAGGCAATAATCTAGGAAGCAATATTTTTTCAAATATTTTTGAGAATACTGCCAGGAGTTAATGTGATTTTATAACTTTCCCGGCTTAGGAATCTTTACAATTTGAGCACATTTCCACTAAGAAGTCAAGTGAAGAATGCAAAGTATAGCGTTGAACATTATCATCAGAAACATACTTCCATACTTTTTCGTTAATGCTTTTACTACTCTGCCCTGTATTCCGTTATGTCTAGAAGATTTTGTGATTTTAATAGATCTTTTATTAGATCTTATACATCAAACAGCGTTACGTGCTTCAAGTGTAGATCTTTTTAACGAGAAATGTCAAGGTAACTGACAGTCTCTGAGGTTTTGGTAGGATTAAGAAGCAAGTTTGACTGAAATGTTGATTTAACATATTTGAAAAATGTCTACGACTTAGTGTCTTTAGAGGTGAACCGCTTTCGAACTTGTCTCTAAAACCTTTTGTTGCCTTCCAAAGATTGTCGAGTGACATTGAGTAGGGATTCACCAATAGATCTGTTTTTCATCTCTTGCAATAATTCAACCGCCTTGCTATAGTTTTTCTCTTGTTTAAAGGATTTAAAAAATTGAAGAGCTGAGTAATTCAAAGGAGTTATTGTTGCCAATCTCCCATCTATAAGCTCCATATTAGGATTGACTTGCTCATTAAGCCAGTTCTGAAAATAAACAATGTTTGGAACCTTTCAGAAACAATTTAAGTCTTCTCAAAACATTGTTGACCACTATGTTCTCGTTCTAAGCTGAGTGGTCGAAGTTTGAATGGTCAGCATAGATGATGAATACCAGCAATGTCTCAAAGATTTTGAATTTTGTAAGGCCAGCAAGTTGGGGCTCCAGCGCAGCTACAATTTATTATGTTTTTCTACAGCTCTCAAACGCTTGTAATGTTTCTATTAAAACTCCTCCAGGCGCGTTGAGCATTTCATGCACTCCAATGTCCCCAGTCTGTCATATCAGTATTAAGTGGTAATAAACTTCTTATGTGTCTAACTGTGGGATGAAAAGCAGTAGATCACATCTAAAGTAAGGTCATGCTGAGCACTTTTATGGTTTAGACTGGATATTACTCTTACTCAAAATAGCTGCACCAACATTAGTTCTATTTCTGGGATGATCATCTGAAATTATAACGTACCTTCTTATCTTGAAATCCGATGGACTATTAAAATGCATCTCAGAGATCCAAGGAGCATCAACGTGATTTGTTGCAGTAAAGCTGCCGTTGCTGCTTTATCAGGTTATTCAGAAATGCTGAGTGGCCAGGAACCCAGTTCAATTTGATTATAGTAGAGCATTATGAATTACTAAGAGGGTTGGCAATGGAGATTAACCATAAATTACTATTTGAATCGCTTTTGCTTTTATTTTAATTGAGCAAATAGAGCTGTAATGTGGTAACAGATACTGTTGACAATTGTTATTGAACACTAAACTAAAGGGCTTATCGTGGTCCCTGCTTTAATTTGAGAAACTTTTGCTGATAGACTATTGAAGAGGTGGTTGATTTTGAATGTGAGTCCGATGAGTCTTCAAACCAAGATGCTGATGCAATTTTATCTAATGATATTGGTTTGGGCTTGGTTTCTTAGCATATTTCTTGAGCATATGAAAAAAATTTTTTATTCGTGAATCATTTGAAGTAGAATTGGCTCAATAAGCTTTGCAGTAGAAAAGTTTATTCTTATTTAGTTTTAACCTTCTCTTTAGCTTCATAGAGAAGGCTATAAAAAGAGGTAGATCAATAAGCTTCGACGGTTGTTGGCCGTGTGTTAAAAAACTTTAAATTTTTAAATAGTTATGTTGGGGCGTTCCTATAAGGGAATACAACGAAGTTTATTTTGGACAGTAAGAGAAGGTTAATTACATAAAACTTATCTGATTACAGCTGTACTTATTGTGTCTTTGAATTATATCATTTAGTTTATTGAATGCTATTAGAATAAAAGAAATGGCAGAGAGGTGAACCTTGTGGCGATAGACTGATGAAAAGGGGCTGTTGGCATATACAACAATGTTTTACTTTTCATATTTTAAAATTTTCAGCTATGTAGATTCCTACCTTGTCAAATGCTTAAATAAAATCTAGTTTTATTATAGATGATGCAAGGAGAATGATATATGGCAATCTTATGCTAGTATCTTATATAGATTTTCCCTTTCTGAACCGTGCTAGATCGATTTCTTATGTGAAACTAACCACCATAGACGGTTGGCAAATATTTTATCTAAAGTTTTTGCGAAACATGAGTTTAGGAAAATAGGGTGGCATCTGTTAATATTGGTTTGTCGCTGTTTTGTTGACTGTCATAATTTTACTTGTAGTGTTTAAAGGAATATAATGATCAAAAATATTGTCAAAGTGTTCTTGTAGTAGATTAATTACCGAGATTTTTAAACACAGAAGTTTGAGGTAGTTTTTTTTGGATTTATATCGGCTGTAAAGAATTCAAGGCAGGAATGCTTGGCAGGAATGCTTGGCTCACGCTCAAATATTGCACTAGCTATTACTTTTGAGAGTTGTCCAATGAACGTGGTGATGGTGGCCATTCAACCACGGTACTCTGCGCGTAGATTAAATTTTTATTTTGTTTTCGGAACTAATGGCGCAAATTCATAGAAATACTATGTCACTCCGTCATACAAATATGTTCCATTAATCTTTCTAATGATTTTTCTTGACTCTGTGTTTCGATGCCTAAGGCGCCTTTAAGGACTACGGCAAGGTACACTATATGGGTCAGTACATAAGCTGGTAGTGTGTTGCTTTTGACAATGAACGCAGATAGCAGGAGCTTAGTTTGGTGCAAGCTGTAGAGGTGTGTTATTGGAGAAACCCATACTTGAGCGAAAAGCATTATTCAAATGATTTTTCTTTTACTTATGATGTAATGCTTCTCGCAGAAACACACCTCACAAACAAATACAATTTCCTAGTTCCCGGTTAAACATTCTACGCCACAAACCACCCAGACGGAAAAGCCCATGGAGGAACTGGCATACTCATTAGAAGTAGAATAAAACACTATTCTCTACAGGGATTCTCAACCAATTACCTCCAAGCCACTTCGATAAATGTGCAATCAAAATTTGGCAATCTCACATTATCGGCAATTTATTGCCTCCCTCGTTTTACTGTAACCGAAAAACAGTTCATAGAATTTTTTAACACATTGGGTGATCGCTTCTTAGCTGCAGGAGATTATAACGCGAAACATACCCATTGGGGATCACGGCTTTCAAATCCCAAAGGGAAACAGCTCTATAAAGCACTCATAAACACTCAAAACAAGCTTGACTATGTCTCTCCTACATACTGGCCAACAGATCCGATGAAAATACCGGATCTTATAAACTTTGCAATTACACGAAAAATCTCAACCAGATTAATTTCTGCAAAATCACTCGCAGATCTGTCATCGGATCACTCTCCCATAATTTTTAATCTATTGGAATACCTACAATACAAACGAAATCCCAGTTTTCTCACCGCTTACAATACGAATTGGCTTAAATACAAAAAATATATAAGCAGCCACATTGAACTCAACCCCGGAATGGATATAGACAACTCTGTCAGTGCCCTTAACTCAATTCTCGCTGCTGCAGCAAAACACTCTACACCAAAATTTAATTCACC